>JAOWBW010000170.1:0-78035 GCA_026119855.1 Campanula takesimana | reverse complement strand
GGATCTGATTTTGATGCCAGCAGTAGATCTGACATCATGAATCACTTTAACCTTTTCGGGCGCAGGTTCAGCGACCTTTGCCCTTGCGCTTAGCCTGCGCAGCTGCCGTTTCAGGCTCATCAGGCGCAGCGGCCTTTGAAGGCTGCGCAGCAGCTTTCTTTGACTTGGGTGTAGGAGCCTCAGCATTATCATCATCATCACCATCACTATCACTGTCAACCCAAGCCTCCTTGTTGAGGCTCTCATCCTTGTTCCATATCTTGCGATACTCACTGCGTCCAATTTCATTGCGCAGTGAGTATAGATGAGAGAGAGAGAGTAGGTTTTGGTGCAAGGAATCTTCAGTTCTGGGCGCTTCTGTATAAAGGTGCGCAGTTCGGAAATATTCATCAGAAATTTGGAGAGCAGCCTACAGTGGGTTCTGTACTTGGCCACTTTCTTGTCCATGCGCTTATCATAGCTCTCAGACGCATCCCATAGCTCATCAAAGAGAACGGAAGACCAGTCCAGAGCATCGCCGTTGTAAACTGCTGCGCAGTAAGCCCACTGCTTGGAAATGAACTTGCCCTTATTTCCATTCTTGCAGTTTACTGAATCGCCAATGATGGTGCACAGGTGATACACCACATCACCAAATTCCTTGCGATCATGAACACTCCACTTCTTCACAAGAGTGGATTCTCCAACAAGTTTATGCGCAAGTTTGTTCTGTTTGGCTTCAGAATAAACTTCCGGCGCATCATCAACATTAAAAACCGCACAGCTTTTTGAGAGTCGCAGGAACGATGCGCACTCTGTAGTTCTGAACAATGGAGCGGATCACATCGATCTTTTCCCTTGTATGCTTGTGCGTCATGGTGACCCGTTCGGCGCTCTCAAAGAACTCATCCACCAAGGACGGAATGTAGAAGTCCTGATCAAGAGTGAAGAGAGGCAGAATCCCAGATATGTCCATGAGATTTATGATTCTGCGCCCAACTGCGTCTTTTTGTAGCGCAACGATGTCCATTTCCCATCCTTGTAGGAAATAGAAAGAATTCTGCGCAAAACAAGAAATAGTTTAGACAAATAATATTGCGCATGGAGCATTGCGCATGCGCAGATAGCGCAAATAAACGGATACGCAGCAACTCCATACTTGATAGAAATAATTAAAATGATGCGCAAAAACAAGGATGCATGCGCAAAATCAGAAACACTTAGAAAAATTATGCGATCCAAAGCATATAGAAAAATAAAGAATTTGAAGAACACGAAATGACTGTTCATGGACATGAAGAACACTATGAACACTAAAAATCAAAGTTTGACCAAAATGAACAAAAAGCATGTCGAAATGACCGCATAACTGAGACGAAAACAACCTAGCAAGTATGAAAGTCAACAACAACATAATGAACCCAGAAATCAAGAAAACCTGTTCGTCTGCTCAAAGGAATTTCGGACCAAAAACTTTGCAGAAAACAAATAAAATCAACATTGATCATAAATAAAAGTACAGAAAAGAGTAGATCAGGCAGAGACGAATCCAAAACAGCAAACGATTTCAAAAATGATCAACATAACACGGAGAAATCGAAAAGGGGAGTTTTAAGAACTCCGAACTCATAAATGGCGGAAATACAGTAAAGGAGTTCAAAGGTCATAAAATGTTATCATGTCGTCGACGGTTTCGCCTCTGGGAGTGGAACCTCAACAACTGGTTCATGGACTTCAATGAACTTGGCCTTTGATTTTCTTGGAGCCATTTTATAGAGAGGGTTTCGAAGGAGGAGAGAGAAAATGAGGAGTTGAAAGAGAAGAAGATGGTCAAGAAGGGAAAGCTTTAGAGTTTGAAGAACGATTTGCAGAGATGGAGGAAATGATTGAAAGAGGAAGTTTTGGGAAGTTGGTAAGAATTGAGAGAGAAAGGAGAAGGGTTTAGTAAAATAAATGTTTGCAGTAGAGAGAGAGAGAGAGAAGGTGCAGTCGGTTTTAACCAAAAAAGGAAAAAATGTGACGTCAGCGCAGGGGTAGCGTTGTAAATCGCAGAAGTGGGACACGTGCTGCGATGACGTGGACCAACCGAATGCGCGCGTGCACAGGCCTAGCGCCCGCGTGAGTGGGAGGTTCTAGGTCGGTCAAGGCGAGTCAACTTCCTCATAAATGCTGAGTCAGTGAAAGGACGGGCGCACGATAGCACGGTGACGTGGCCGAATGGGGGACGCGCGTGCGCAGTATTTGCGCGCGCGTGTGTCAGTGAAATAGTGACTGACGGTTGTCGCATCACCTTCCTCATTAATGGTGAGCAGACATTCAAAAACAGGCGCTGTCACAATCGCAGTTTGCATTGATGACAATAGGACATGCGCAGGGGTAAAAAGGTAATTTCCCCAAAAAAATTCAAAATTATAGGCGAGGGAAAATTTTAATTACACAAGTACCCTTATGAAATTGCGTTGACTTTTCAGTCAGGGACCTATGTGCAATTTCTAATGAATAGAGTACTTACCTGCGATCCACGAACAATTGTGCATGTTAAAATCATGCGCAGAGCTTTAAATAGCGCAATAGATTCTTTAAATCTCATAACATTAGTTTCATGCGTAAGTGAATTACTGCGTAGTATAATGTTGCGCAGGAGTTGCGCATATGCACGAAACTTAACCTATATAAAACACTTTCAAGCAAACACGAGATTGTTAGTAATAACAAATCATATGGACAAGTTAGCTGAGTTCAAGCATACCCATTTCTCCTCTCAAGAAGATGAATCTCTTTGCATCAAGAGCCTTTGTGAGGATATCAGCAATTTGATTATCTGTGCCCACGTGCTCTAAATGTATGTTTCTTTTTTCCACGTGGTCCTTGAGAAAATGATATTTGATGTCGATGTGCTTTGTCTTTGAATGCATGACAGGATTGTTGGATACTGCTATGGTGGACATATTATCACAGAAAATTGGACAATTTCCTTCATTAATTCCGTAGTCCACTAGTTGTTGCTTCATCCAAGGATTTGGCAGCAGCAGCTTCTAGCAGCAATGTATTCAGCTTCTGTAGTGGAAATGGACACAGCAGCTTGTTTCTTGCTTGCCCATGCAACAATTCGATTTCCAAGGAAATGACAAGTGCCACTTGTGCTCTTCCTGTCAATTGTGCATGCTGCGTAGTCTGCGTCTGAATAACCTAGCAAGTCGAAATTCGAATCTTTGGTGTACCAAAGTCCAAGGTTAACAGTTCCAGAAAGATAACGAATAATGCGTTTAACAGCAGTTAAGTGCGCTTCTCTAGGGTCCGCTTGATAGCGCGCACAGACACAAACACTAAACATAATATCTGGCCTACTTGCAGTAAGATAAAGGAGAGAGCCAATCATACCTCGATATAAAGTTTGATCAACTTTCTTACCTTTTAAGTCTTTGTCAAGCTTATTTCCCGTGGCCATTGGAGTGTCGTATGCTTTAGCATTCTCAAGTCCAAATTTCTTGATTAAGTCCCTTGTGTACTTGGCTTGATTTACGAAGATGCCATCATTCAATTGTTTGATTTGAAGCCCAAGGAAGAATGTGAGTTCTCCCATCATGCTCATTTCAAACTTGCTTTTCATGAGCTTCTCGAAGCGCTTACAAAGTTACTCATTAGTAGAACCAAATATAATATCATCGACATAAATTTGAACAAGTAAAGAATGATCATTATACTTAGCAATAAAAAAAGTTGTATCGATTTTACTGCGCTTAAAGCCTTTCTCTAGCAGAAATTTCGATAGAGTATCGTACCATGCTCTTGGAGCTTGCTTAAGTCCATACAAAGATTTTTGAAGTTTGAAGACGTGATTTGGAAATTTGCTATCTTCAAAACCGGGTGGTTGGGCTATATAGACCGTCTCTTGGAGTTCACTGTTGAGAAATGCGCTTTCACATCCATTTGATAAAGCTTAAATTTCTTGTGAGACGCATAAGCTAAGAAAATTCTTATTGCTTCAAGTCTTGCTACAGGCGCAAATGTTTCATCGTAGTCGATTCCTTCCTCTTGCCTATAGCCTTGCGCAACCAACCTTGCTTTGTTTCTGGTGATGCTTCCATTCTCATCCATCTTGTTTCTGAACACCCATTTTGTACCAATAACTCCTTGGTCATGAGGTCTGGGTACTAAAGTCCAAACCTTGCAGTGCTTAAATTGGTTAAGCTCTTCTTGTATAGCAGTAACCTAGCTTGAATCTTGGTGCGCTTCATCAATCTTCTTTGGTTCGATTTGAGAGATAAAAGAGTGATATTCATCATCAAAGTTTGATGCTCTTCTAGTACGAACCCCTATATGGAGATCACCAATGATGTTTGTAGTTGGATGATCTCTAACTTCACGAACCTCGGGAGGTAAGTTAGGTGAGTGGTAGGAATACGAAGATCTTCAATGGTTACTTCATTTGTTCCAGCATCAAGATCATCAAAAGTGATTTGCTGAAGTGGAGAAACATCATGCGCATGAGGAGGAGTTTGCGTATTAGGAGTTGTGACTTCTGGCGCAGCATCTGGTGTATGCGCATGAGATGGACTTGCTTGATTCTGATTTTGATTAACTTGATTATCATTCTGCGTAGGTGCAATTTGAGGCTGCGTACCTGTCTCAACATGCTCAGCAGAATCATCAGAATCATTTGGAGCCAAATGTGGCTCAAAGAGAGAATGCTCAACAAAAGTAACATGTACAGATTCTACAATTACTAGAGTAGTTCTATTAAAAACATGAAAAGCTTTAGAATGTTTGGCATACCCAATAAAAATACCTTCATCTGCTTTGGCGTCGAATTTACCTCTATGATCTTTGCCATTGTAGAGGATATAGCATTTGCAGCAAAAAATCTTGAAGAATGCAATGTTGGGCACTCTACCTCTCCATAGCTCATATGGAGTTTTGTTGTAGGCTTTGTTGATGAGAGATCTATTCTGAGTAAAGCAAGCAGTAATGACAGCTTCTCCCCATAAATACTTTGGAAGCTTAGCTTCTGCGATCATAGTCTTTCCAGCCTCAATCAACGTGCGATTTTTCCTTTCCACAACGTCATTTTGTTGAGGAACTCCAGCAGCAGAGAAATTGTGATCAATTCCATGGTCATCGCAGTATTGCGCAACACCGTTATTTTTGAATTCAGTTCCATTGTCTGATCTAACACTAACGATGTCGTCTTCTTTTTGAGTTTGGAGCTTTCGAAAGAGAGCAGTCAAGATATCATAGCAGTCATCTTTGGATATCATCATTTCAACCCATGTGTATCTTGAGTAGTCATCCACCACGACTAAGGTATACTTGTTTCCTCCAATGCTTGCAGTGGTGACCGGTCCAAACAAATCCATGTGAAGCAGTTGTAAACATTTGGAAGTTGAGGAAGCAATCTTGCTGGAGAAAGACTGCTTAGGTTGTTTACCAAGCTGGCATGCTGCGCATTTTCTATCATGATGGTTAGCTACTTTGGGAAGTCTTTTGACAAGATTTTCCCTTCCTAGCTTAGCCAAATATTTGAAGTTCAAATGACTTAAGCGCTTATGCCATAGCCAGCTGCTTTCACTTACATTATTTGCTACAAAACAGAGATTGGTGATAGAATCTATAGCAGTAAGATCAATAATGTAAACATTAGTCTTACGAGTACCTGTGAGCAAAGTCAGTCCAGAAATGCCATCTTTGATGTAGCAGTGCGTAGCAGTGAAATGACATTCCAAACCTTTATCGCAGAATTGAGATATGGAGAGCAGGTTGTGCTTGAGTCCTTCAACGAGCGCAACTTTCTCAATGCACACTTTATCTTTTCTAATTCTTCCATATCCAACTATGTGCCCTTTGTTGTTATCACCAAAAGTTACTGAGGGACCTCTTCCTTCACGCACATCTTCAAGAGCTGTGACATCTCCAGTCATGTGTCTAGAACATCCACTGTCGATATACCATATATGCACTTTAGGTTGTGAAGAGTGCGCAGTGAAGCATGAGACCTGAAAGATAGACATAAAAAAAACACAGGTCCCCTTTATTCTTGGGTCCTAGAGTTAGCAACTTTTGACAACCCACTCCTGTCTGACCTTAGGATTTTTTACGTCCCTTGGCATTAGGAGCAAATCGCAAAAATCATTCTGCAGCCTTGTGACCTGAACCATCACACACAACACAATGATGTAAGCACTTATAGATTGGGTTTTTACAAACTCTTTACTTTTTCTTTGGCGCAGCATTCTTAACTGGGGTAGTAGAACCTGCTTTGACAAACTCCATCTTTGAGGTTTAGGTGCGCTTTTCTTAAGAATGCGCATCTGGCGTTTAGGCCCATGGCTTTTATGCGCATGGCCCTTGTGCGCAGATTTGTCATTCGAAGTTGAAGCGCAACCGTAGTCAAGATATGCGTCGTCAAGCGCAGGGTCAACTTTAGCCTTACCCTTTGCCTCTCCAGTTTGCTTCTTTGGGTAGACATAATGGAAATTTTGTCTCTGGACTTTCTCCTGTCTTTTACCCATTGAAGTGGAATGCTTTGCTTTGGAATTTCAATAGTTTGCTGGGGTGTAAATTCCTTTTCTCTTTCAGAGCAAACTGCGCATTTAAAGTCGTCACTAGTTGAGAACCCCAAGCCTTCCTTTTCTCCACTGACTATTTGGGATTCTAGAATTTGATCCATAGTGACACGAGATTTGGTCCACACATCTGTGATCTTTGTGAGATTAGCAAGATGCGCAGCCAATTCTTCGTTTCTTACTTTAAATAACGCATTTTGATCTATCAGGAAACGGTTTTCGTCAATAAGAGGAGTCATGCTCTTAATCTGCTCCTTAAGGAGGGTGATTTCAGATTTCAGAACACTTTTCTCCGTCTTAAGCTGAGAAATTTCTCCAATTGATAAGTCCACAGCTTCTTTCATAGAATTGAATTTCTTGATTACCTTTTCAGCTTGTTGAAAAATAGTCTCACGTTCAACATTAGAGACATCCTTTTCTATTACAATTTCATCAGGAATTTCAAGAGATTGTTTACGCGGCGGCGCAGGTGCAAATTTCTTTGATAGGTCTGCTCTGGCAAATAGATACTTGCCATTCTGTCTGCTTGGAGTTAGATATCCCATTTCCACCAGTTTATGGATAGTGGGACCTTTCTTCTTGATTGGGTTTGGCGCAGCATCTGTGTTCATATCAGGATCATTGTCTGAATCGCTATCAGCATTTGCCGCTAAGCAGAGCAGTCCGTCTTCAGAGTCATCTTCATCACTGTCCTCTGTGTCAGTCTCTATCCAGGTCTTGAGCTCCTTGTCTGCGCAGTCTTCTTCAGCAACCATTCCGCGCTGCTTAAACGATTTCTGCGCATTGTTCCTCTTCATGTACTCAAATTTTGGAGTTGGGCATTTTGACGCGAAATGACCGGGCTTTCTACAATTGTAGCAAACCAAATCATCATCTTTCTTTGAGTCTTTGCCACGAGAGAACTTAGCTGGAGCTTTACTTGAGGAACCTGGCTTTGAGAATTTTCTGAACTTTTGAAATCGCTTTACAAACATAGCGAAATCATCATCGTCCATTTCCAGCAGAGAGGAAGTAGATACTTTGTCTGAGGTTTGAGCAGGCGCAGGTTCTTTTTGCGCAACATAGGAAACAAGTTTTCCTTTGCCTTCGGTTTCATCAATTCGATCAAGTTTTAACTCATACACTTTTAAGTTTGCGTATAAGCTGCGCAGAGGCCAAGTATCTAGAAATCCAGAATCTTCTAGATGACTTGCCTTGTGCACATATCTGGAACCTAGCGCATCTAAGAATTGAGAGTTCACTTCTTTATTAGTGAAAATAGTTCCAAGAGATTTACAAGCGTTTACAACCACACAGAAGCGATCATAAGTTTGTCTCAAGGTTTCACCATCTTTTCTCATGAAGCAGTTGAATTTTCTTTGCACCACAAATCTTTTGTTTTCCTTGCTTACTTTGTCTCCATTCACATAGCCTTCAATAGCATCCCATAGTTCCTTTGCAGTTCCACCGCTCACAAGTTGATTGTGCGTGGAGAGATCTAGGGTGCTAAGAAAGATGTTCCTTGCTCTTCCATCATAGCCAACCCATTTCTTTTCTTCATTCGTCCATTCATCTTTGTTCTTCTTGACGGTAGGATTGTCCTTGTTTGTAGCAGCATCAGGATTAGCCTTCATTGGGATGTATGGTCCTTCAATAACAATGTCATGGAGGATCTCATCGATGGAGGAAAAATGAGTGAGCATGCAGTGCTTCCAGATATCAAAGTGATCTTCATTCAGCACAGGAACCTGTGAATAGTTAGCTATTGCCCAAGATTTTGAAGCCATCTTGAATCGGCACCCAAGCTGTTAACCTTGAAAAACAACGCAGGTTTATGAAGGTGTTTGCTCTGATACCACTTGTTGGTCCCAAAGGGGCAACAAGGGTATGAAAAATGCTAGAGGGGGGGGGTGAATAGCGTTTTAAAAATTCTTTTCAAACCCTTTTGCAAATCAATGGCTTATGCGCACAGTTCTCAAATAAGCTAAGTATAGCGCGCAGAGAGAGTGTGAAACACACAACGGAAAATTAAAGCAACACTGCGCAGGGTATACTGCGCAGGGTAAAAACGCACGCGCTAAGTTTTGGCTAAACTGTTGGATAAAATAGGATTCTAAGGCAATAAGCAATAACAAACACAGTAGCAATAGCAGCAATCTGGTAAGATTAAACAAAGCAGTAATTCAGAAATAACTAGGCAGGAAATAAATAGCAGGAATAATGAATAAGCTATTTGGAGAGGTTCGATCGATGAAAGATCTACGTCCTCTACCAAGATGGTTAGTCTTGGATTTTCTAATGAGATATATATTGATATGAGGAGCTTTTACAAGATTACAACGAATCAAAACTCAAATCAAAATCTAATCAATGAAGAGCAAATCTTAGACTAAACCGGTGTTTCTCAAGAAGTAAGATCTATATGATCGAAGCTTCAAGAGGTGTGTGTGTGGTAGAAATTCTGGGCTCTATGAATCTAAGAGATGAAGAGCACGAAGAATTCTGGTGATATAGGGCTTAGGATCTGGGCAGGAGTTTGAAGGTATGAAGGTTTGAAGGTTGTTCTTGAATCTGGGAATAGTAAGCAGCAAACTTCAGAACTTCAGGAATACTTTGTAAGCACAAACTCTAGCAACTTGGAAATGAAGATGAGCAGGCTATTTATAGCAGAGAGCTTAAAACTAGCCGTTGGTGCTCTGAGCAAGGACGATGAGCTGGCACAATATGATTGGTGCGCAGGTGTCCTTTATAGCCGTTGGGGCTCTGATCAAGGTTGATGACCTGGCACAATATGATTGGTGCGCAGGTATCTCTGAGCCGTTGGAGACTGAGCATGAAGACCTAAATTCAAAAGCTTCATCTAGAAGGTTGACAGCTGTCTTCATTTGAAATATTAATTTTGAGCGTATCTCCACCGTTGGCTATGCTGAGTGTGCAAGTTTTGTCGTTTATGCATAACTAAGCGTACATCTTCTGAGAGCTTTCCAAGTTAGGTGTTCTGAATGCATCGAAAACTGAGCAAGGTTGAATGCTGCGCAGAGGATACCTGCGCAGTGATGTCCTGCGCAGATAAATCCTGCGCAGAAACTACAGTCTTGCTTAGATCTTCACTCCTTCCTCGCTCTAAGTCCTATAATCTAAGACTATACTATAAAATGGACTATGCTAAAAAATGAAGTTATAAAACTTCTTACATAGGGTCCTAAAGTCCATAAAATACTCTTAGGTGATGGTATCAATCATTTCTAACATAATTAGGAGGGTTAATATGTAAGCATACCCAATAGAACCCTTGTTGACGAATTTGTTAGTGAATCTGTTGAATGAATCCGTTAGTGAATTCCTTGAATGAGCCCGTTAGTGAACCCTTGTTGACGAATCCGTTAGTGAACCCGTTGAATGAATCCGTTAGTGAATCCTTTGAATGAGACCGTTAGTGAACCCTTGTTGACGAATCCGTTAGTGAACCCGTTGAATGAATCCGTTAGCCCGTTAGTGAACCCTTGTTGACGAATCCGTTAGTGAACCCGTTGAATGAATCCGTTAGTGAATCATTTGAATGAGCCCGTTAGTGAACCCTTGTAATCTTCCTGTTCTTCTCTTCTTTTTCTGCACTAATCATTTCTGCAGGGGTTACAACATATTCAGGACTAGGCAATCCCCTGAGTCCAAAGTCTGACAATCTGACAGGTTTGCCCAGAAGCGGGCGCCTCCCATAGACATTGCGCCATGCGTGCGCTTCCCACATCACCAGCCTGAGGCGCGCGCTTCTGGGTAGGTTTCCAGAACAGGGACAGCTTCAGAACAGAGCAGAGTGTTGGGGTGTGGGCACAGTTGCCTGCATCAGGCCTAATCTGGCCTCCTAGACTGTTTTACTTTTGTGTTTTGTTTTATCGGTCATATGAGTGATTCGATAGTTGTAATTTATGTGTTTATTTGCTTTTCTTTCATTAAAAAAAAAGGTAAAAAAAATGTTTTGTCACATGTTGGACCTCACACTACGTGCACAAACTCCTATAAATTGCTCACTATCGAGTCGCACAAGTTCATAACCCCAAACCCGTCGAGGCCCGTCCTAGGAAGTTTCAAGCTCCACCAGACCTTGACTCTTTCGAAGCGGTAAACCTCAGCCCGTGGCGTAGTTCATGACTAAATGCCGGGGGTGACCTTAAGCCTCTCATTATCCGAGCACAAGCCAATACAATTCTAGTTAGGGCCTAACACTCCGTGACTAAAGTCGGTTTTCATGTGTCGAGATTTCCCTAAACCAATGTCTTCAAATCATACATGCCAAGTGGTTATCATGGACGAAATAAAACTCCGTCCCCAAGTGGTTATTATGGATGAAAATAAAAGATCCGTCCCCGCATGTATGCTTTACTACATTAATTTAGTTTAATCCCGACATGTGTAGGATTCACAAGCGTGATGGAATCCGATGAGTATATGGGACCGCGAGAAGCTCTATATACTAGTGTGACGATTCCATTATTTTCTTAGAAACTCAAAAGGGATTCCGTCCCTCTGACTTATTAAAAAAAAAGTCTTTTTCTTATGTGGTTTTGAGTCGTGTGCCCATTTTGAGTCGTGTGCCCACTATATGTTCTAAGCCTCTTCATGGACCGAAAGTGTACTCAAGACTGACAAGGGCCTCTTCTACAATATAGGTTCAATTGGTACTTACAGAGTATACTGGGATTCAGCAAATCGGTTAGTTCGTGAAGTGATTACTCCAACAGCTTCGACAGCATCAATGGCCGGCGGATCCAACACCGACAAACCATGTCTCTTGAGCAACTCTCAGCTATGGTCCAACTTCTCCAAGAGCAAGTCTCCAGTCTCAACAAGGAGGCCCAAAACAAGGATGACCTTTGGCAATCCCATGTTGACAATCAAAGGGAGGCCCACGAGGCCGAAATGGAGCAAATGAAAGAAAAGCTCACCAAGCTTGCCAAGGGTAAGAACAAGAAAGACGACGACGAGTCCGAATGGACCCAAGGCTTGTTTGAGAGTCCTTATGTGAACACCCGCACCAAGAAAATGGGGGAACCGAGCACCGAAAACAATGAGCACAAAATGGTCGATTCAATTATGGCCTACATCGACCAACGCTTCAACGGTCTCAACTTGGGGAAAGGCTCCGATACAAGCCTTTATCAGTCATCCATCCTCATGAACACGATGGCTTCTCTTCCCGACAAGTTCAAGATGCCCGACATAAGCAAATTTAAGGGCAACTCTTGCCCCATGGCACACATCGAGACTTACATATGGGCTATGGTTCCAAAGAAGGTCTCTCCCAAAGTTATGGCATAATGCTTCCCTCTTACTCTCGAGGGGGCGGCAAAAGATTGGTATGCAACTCTCCCGCTCACAGTCCGTCTTGATTGGGATGCCACTATGCTTGCCTTCAAAAGTCAGTACCAAGGCAACACCACTCATTGCCCAACCAAGAAAGAGCTTGAAAACACCACTTAAAGGGACAACGAATCCTTTATTGACTTCACTAGAAGGTGGAATGACAAGCTTGCCGAGATTGTCGAGAGGCCTAACACCAAGGAACAAATGGACATCTTTCTCAAGTGTCTAAAGATTGATCTCCGCACCCACTTGAGTGGGGCTTGCTATGCTGATTTCTCTCAAATGTATGAGGCGGGAGTCCGAATGGATGACCTACTCAAAGAGATCAAGAAAAGTTCTCCTAGCTTTCGACAAGGGGAATTACAAAAAGGTTCCTCCTCCACAAGGCAAGAAGTCTCGAAATGACCGTGTTTACACACCTCTCCAAGGCATGACCCAAACTGAGGCCTTCGAAGTTTTCAAAGCGAAGGGGCAAGTCACACCCATACAAGGGTACCAACCCAAGACGGTCAATGCCAATCATGCTAATCACAAGTATTGTGGCTACCACCAATATAGTGTCCACACCACCGAGGAATGCTTTGTCCTCCGCAATGTCATCCAAGATCTCATAGATAAAAAGGAATTCATAGTTCCTAATGAGGGTGGTGTTAATGTAGTAGAGATAGGAGAGTTTGAGGAGACCACTCATTCAATCCTAATAGTGAATGAGGGCTCCAACATTATGAATAAGATTGATAATTCTTGTTATGTTGTGACTTACAATGAGGTAATGAGGGATGTACTAGAGAATAGGAAAGAGAAGCAAGATGGTAACGTCATCATGCTAACTCGATCCGGACGAGTCATAGCAAGCAATCCCGCTACTTCTGCACCAAGCACCTCTTCTCAAAGATCGCAAGCTCGCGACACTCCCGAAGACCCTTTACTAGTCCAACTCAAGAAAACTCAAGCTAACATCTCCATTTGGGACCTCATTGCATCCTCAAAGAAGCACCGAGATCTTGTCATCAGTAATCTTGACGACACATCAGTTTCTCCCGATACAACTCCCGAGGACCTTACTGCAATGATAGGCCATATTCACTTTGGAAATGTCATCACCTTCGCCGATATGGACCTCCTGCCATTTAGTTCCGACCACAATGAAGCCATCTATCTCAAGGTGAGAGCAAGGGGGAGACCTATTTTAAGAGTCTTGGTTGACGGTGGTTCTGCACTCAACCTAATGCCTAGCCGAATCATGGGCATACTGGGGCTTAAGAATTCAGATTTGAGGCCTTCTACTCAAGTGATCTGAGGATACGATAGCACTGCCCGCACAGTCATGAGTATGGTGGAAATAGACATTGAGTTTGGGAGCATGGTTATGTCCGTCCCGTTTCAAGTGCTCGATGTACCCTCCTCATTCAACTTGCTTTTGGGCCGACCATGGATACACAGTTCTAATGCCGTTCCTTCAACTCTTCATCAATCTGTCAAGTTCTGAAATGGAGATGAAATAGTGACCGTCATGGCAGAAAACGTCACTATCCACAGAAGGGGGGAACCCATTCATCAAATTCAGCATGGCCTAGGAGACTCTACTCTCTCCGGCGTCTCAATCAACGCCATTAACAAAGAAGGGGGAAACGGATCATAGATCCTCGGCAATCGCAAAGTCCTCCGCATGATGAGGAATATGAATTACTTCCCCGGTTTAGGCCTAGGGAAATATCAACAAGGAAGAATGCACCCTATCAATGTCCCTTTTGTTAAGAACAAGTTCGGTTTGGGATATGAACCTTCCAAAGACGATTTGAAATACGAGCAAGCTGTCAAGAACAAAAAAGCCCGAGCTCGTAAGGAAGGCCGTCACTATGAGATTCCTAATTTGAGACCTTACCGCAAGACACTGAATGGCTACTTTGTCCGCCAAGGGGAAGATATCCCATACGTAATCTTTCCTGAACCATGGGTCAACAGCAAAGGCGTCAGAAAGCCCGGCCTCAAAACCTTTTCCGACTATGAGATTCAGAAATCCGAAGGGGAACCAACTCCCATGTCACCCCGAGAATGGTGGGGAAAAAAAGTGACTATAGAGTCTGAAACAGAGATCACCGTGGGGGAAGAACTGACAGATCTAGGCTCCATGTTCGAGGAATTTACCATCATGGATGAATGCCAAGTCAATGCCATCTACGACACCGATACTAGAAAGGAGACTATCAGCAAGATCCAGCCAAGCTCCGAGCCAATCAACAACTGGTATTCTACAAAAGGGCCCGTGGTATCCGAGGAATTCCTGGTCAAGAAGATGGGTTACATTCCGCGCAAAGTTACAAAGGAAGACTTATTCACTTTCACTTTCGAGTCCGAGAGTGTTTCCGACATCCTCACCCAAGAGGATATGGAGGCCATAGCCGAGCGTGTGTTCCCTTTCTTTGCTAATGAAAAATTTGATCTTTCTGAGTACCCCGAGATTGCAAACATCATAAATGATGAATTAACTAATAATGAATCTAATGAACTAGTTAATAGCGATTCAAATAATGATGAAATAGACCATGAAAACACAACATACTTAAATAAACTTGCTCAACAGGTCCGTAGTCGTGGTGAAAATGGTCCAGGGGCTGACGAAGAATTGCATGTTGTTAATCTGGGTACCGACGAAGAGCCGAAAGAAACCAAGATCGGAAGCTTCTTCAAGGGGGAAGAGAAAGACAAATTGACTGCACTGCTCAAAGAGTTTGTGGATGTATTGGCATGGTCATACAAAGACATACCGGGTTTGGACAGAAAGGTCGCAGAACATAAGATTCCGATCAGAGACGACGCCAAGACAGTCAAACAGAAGCTCAGAAAGATCAAGCCAGAATGGTCTCTACAAGTCAAAGAGGAAATAGAGAAGCTTCTCAGTGTAGGCTTCATCAAAGTTATTGAGTATCCGACATGGCTAGCCAATGTGGTGACAGTCAAAAAGGCTAACGGCAAAGTTCGTGTTTGTGTGGACTTCCGTGATTTGAACAAAGCTTCTCCAAAGGATAACTTTCCACTACCCAACATCGACATGCTAGTCGACTCCACTGCAGCCTACGAAGTTCGCTCATTTGTGGACGGGTTTGCCGGGTATAACCAGATTCTCATGTTCGAGGAGGATCAACACAAGACTGCTTTCACAACACCGTGGGGCACCTTCTGCTACACGGTCATGCCGTTTGGGTTGAGGAACGCTGGGGCTACTTATCAAAGGGTTGTGACAGACTTGTTCCATGACATGATCCACAAGAAGATTGAGGTTTATGTGGATGACATGATCATCCACTCAAAGGGGACCAACGGTCAACATTTGATCGACCTCGGCAAATTCTTTGAACGGCTTCGACAGCACAAGATGAGGCTCAATCCCGCAAAGTGCATTTTTGGGGTCATCTGAGGCAAAGTTCTTAGCTACATGGTCACGGAGAGGGGAATTGAAGCCGGTCCCTCAAAAATCAAGGCAATCATTGACATGCCTCCTCCCAAGACACAAAAAGAAATCAAAGGTTCATGGGCAGACTTCAGTACATCAGTCGGTTTGTGCACCAACTCACTTCCATGTGTGAGCCAATCTTCAAGCTACTCAAGAAGAATGTAGCTCTAGAATGAACCGACGCTTTCCAAGAAGCCTTCGATCAAGTGAAGCATTACTTGACATGCCCTCCAGTTTTGGTTCCACCACACGAGGCGAAACCTCTCTTGCTCTACCTCACAGTAAATGATGAAGCCCTAGGGGCTATGCTAGCACAAGAGCAACGAGACTCCACAAAGGAGAATGCCATTTATTTTGTCAGTCGCCGATTTCAAGGAGGCGAAAAGAACTACTCTGTCTTAGAGAAGTCATGTGCAGCATTGGTGTGGGTCACTCAAAAGCTCAAACACTACATGGAAGCTTTTCCAATCAAGCTAGTAGCAAAAGTTGACCCGCTCCGCTACATCTTCGAGAAGCCTTTCATGTCACCAAGGATAGACAAATGGTACTTCATGCTCGCTGGCTATAATATCACTTACATCACACTCAAATCCATCAGGGAGAAAGTGTTCAGTGATCAGCTTGCTGAATTTCTGTGTGACGAAGTGATGGGGGAGGACTTACAGTTTCTCGACGAGCACTTGGTTTGCACTACAACCGAGGAAAATAAATGGCAACTTTTTTTCGATGGCGCAGCCAATAAGCATGGTTATGGGATAGGAATGTTGCTTGTCGATCCAAAAGACATCTACACTCTGATTGCAATCTGTCTTGAATTCAAAGCCACCAACAACATTGCCGAATATGAGGCATGTATAGTGGGGCTAGAAGCAGCACTAGAAAGAAATGTCACAGAGCTAGAAGTATTCGGTGACTCCCTGCTCCTCATCAATCAGACATCGGGTAAATGGTGAATCCAAGACCCGACCCTCCAACAGTATGGTCGACATCTCAAAGAATTGGTTGAACAGTTCCAAGACATCACGTTCAATTATTTGCCAAGAGACAAGAACCGCTTCGCCGATGCTTTAGCCACCATAGCCTCACTTGTTGAGATGCCCAAGGGAAAAATGGTGAAGCCCTTTAAAATTTCAAGAAGGACCAGTCCGGCATACTGCATGAGCATCGAGATCAACGAAGTGCAAGATAATCCCCCGTGGTACACAGATATCATGAATTTTCTCAACAATGGTATTTTCTCTAAGAACAGCAATGGGAAATCTCGAGTGGCATTAGAAAAGCTAGCCGCCAGATATGTATGTATTGGGAACCGAGTCTACAAAAGACATCATCAAGGGATCAATCTCTTATGTGCAAATGAGACCGAAGCTCAAGAAATCATGCACGAAGTCCACGAAGGCGAGTGTGGACCCCACATGAATTGGATTATGTTAGCCAAGAAGATACTCCGTATTGGCTACTATTGGACTACAATGGAAAGGGACTGCATCAAGAAAGTCAAGAAATGCGCCAAGTGCCAATTTCATGCTAATCTACAACATGCTCCACCTTCACAATTATACAACATGACCACACCTTGGCCATTCTCTATTGGGGCATAGATATCATCGGCAAAGTCCATCCTATGGGGAGCAATGGACAGTCATTCATTCTAGTGGCCGTGGATTATTTCACAAATGGGTCGAAGCACAAGCTTACCGAGTTCTCAACGCCAAGAAAGTGACCGAATTCGTGAAAAACAACATCATGTGCCGATATGGTATTCCTCATGAGATCATCTCTGACAATGGTTCTCACTTTGAGAAAGAAATGGATGCACTTTTGGTTAACTACAAAATTACCAAGCACAAGTCATCCCCGTACCGTCCCCAAGCCAATGGAGCGGTCAAAGCAGAAAATAAGACAATCGAGGTCATCATACAAAAAATGGCTTCCACGGGAAGGGATTGGCCCGAGAAATTACCACTAGCATTATGGAGCACGTGCAAAAAAGAAGCCCGCTAGATTGAAAACCCGAAAGGGCGGTCTAGGCAAAAAACAGGGTGCACCAAAAAAAAATGGTCTTCATTTTTGGAACTACGGAGACCTGAGCCTCTCTACGAGAGGAACGTGGGCAACCATCGGGTGCGGTCTAAAACATAATTTTTTACCTAATCATGTCATAACAAAATGCAATTTTTATTCATCTCTTGAATTATTTTGATCATTACAACGGATAATGTTGAGCAATAAAAGACAATAAAACATTAAATCCTAACAAGTGGTCTAATTAATTGCAATCTTGGGGTACAAAGAAAATCTAATCTTTCTTCGGTTTGGGAACCCATTGTTTCTTGCTATGGCCTTTGATCTTCTTGATTGGGGGCGGAGCACTCTCGGAACCGCCAAGACGAGAAAAGACGCTGTAGATACCCCGGGAAAACACCACTTGGCTAGAGCGGTGAATTATCCTAGGATGTCTATTTTATTTTAGAGTCGCCACCTATGTTTTAGAGGAACATAAGAAAAACCTATTGTTTGTAGCCTAGAGTTTGTTATGAAAACAGAGATTCTTTGTTTGAGGTTCGGAGGTTAGGTTACGAGATGGGAAGTAATTAAACACCCATCTCGCCCAACTAAAGTTGGTCTTGCTTGATCAAAATCTACATGAATGATAAAAATGTTCTTCTTCTTTTTCTTTGATAATAAAAGGAAAGGGGGTTTTTTAAATGTTTTGGAATGTAGGGAGATAACTCCTTGGCTAGCTTCAATGAAGTGAAGTAGCATTTGGTGTCATGTCCCAAGAATGTTTTGGGGTGATTACACTTTGATAAAACAAAAGGAGAGAGAGAAGAGATGAAGTAGAGAAGAGGAGAGAAAGAGTTTTACCTAGACTTCAAGAGACTTCAAACACTTCTTGATGAATTCTTTTGAGAACTCCTTGAGAAATGATTTGTGTATAGTTTTTCTAAGTAGAAATTTTGGTCTAAAAAGAAGGTCCTTTGGAATGGTGAAAGGGGATGTTTTTATAGTGAAAACAAGATGTTTTTTGGTGCCAAAACTCAGTCATCAAGAATGCTTTCCCGGGCAAAATCAAGTAAAATGAGCAAGGGAGAGATTCTGGGCAGAAATCTGTAACTGACGCCCAGAGGCACGGCTTCCCACCTTGGGGGCGGAAGGCGCGCGCTTCTGGCTCCTTCTGTCGGAGGCGCGCGACTCAGAAAAGGCAATTTTGACAGAATAGACTATAAAGTTAGCCCTGTTATTCAGTTTAGCCCCTGGACTTAACGAAGTCAGTCAGGAACTTAACGGAAGTGACAAAAAACTAACGAGAAAACATTTAAATAGGGAGAAACACAAGATCAAATGTGCAATCGGGTGGAGCGGTCCAAGGCGGGGTGTCTACAGAGCCCCTCGGCGGCGTGGATTGCAAAGCAAAATGCGTCGACGAAAGAACAAAACATCCGCCGAGGACATCACCAAGAGAAAAGCAAAGACTCGATGAAAATAAGAATTTGAAATTATGAGAGATAGAAGTGCGCTCCCTGTGTGAGCGGCTTTTGCTGATAGCAGGGGTGTGGTGATTGATTCACCGTGACCGATGTTTTGAAGTCCGTTAGGGGACTTGGCTGAATCCGTTAGGGAACTCATTTGCTGAGCTGGAGTCCGTTAGGGGACCTAGTTGAATCCGTTAGGGGACCCGTCCGTCGAGTGGAAGTCCGTTAGGGGACTTGGCTGAATCCGTTAGGAGACCCATCCGTTGAGTTTGAAATCCGTTAGGGGACTCATCTGTTGAGTTGAAGTCCGTTAGGGGACTTGGATGAATCCGTTAGGAGACCCATCTGGTGAGTTGAAATCTGTTAGGGGACTCATCTGTTGAGTTGAAGTCCGTTAGGAGACTTGGCTGAATCCGTTAGGAGACCCATCCGTTGAGTTGAAATCCGTTAGGGGACTTGGCTGGATCCGTTAGGAGCCATCCGTTGAGTTGAAGTCCGTTAGGGGACTTGGCTGAATCCGTTAGGAGACCCATTTGCCGAGTTGAAGTCCGTTAGGGGACGTGGCTGAATCCGTTAGGAGACCCATTTGCCGAGTTGAAGTTCGTTAGGGGACTTGGCTGAATCCGTTAGGAGACCCATCTGCCGAGTTGAAGTCCGTTAAGGGACTTGGCTGAATCCGTTAGGAGACCCATTTGCCGAGTTGAAGTCCGTTAGGGGACCGGAGATGAATGTGAATTTGTAGACCAAATTGATGATTTGAAGCCGTACGCTGCCTGGAGTTGCAATTGACTTTTGTGGGTGTGAGCCTAGTTGACTGCGGATTGAAAGAATGCTTTCTGCTGGGGATGGATGTCAAGATTGACTCTTGAGAGTGAATGGTATCCGTCGCGGAACTCAGGGAGTTTGAAGCCCGTGAAGAGACATTGATACTGTGCATGGATTCTTGCATGTGAGATTGCTTCTGAACCTGTCTGGTGATGGGAAGAGCGCGCGTCGGGGCATCAGCATGGGAGGCGCGCGCTTCTGATGAGTTTGCGGGGGGAGCGCGCCTTGCAACTGAGTTTAGCATTTATAAACAGCCGGTTCATTGTTTTCGGCGAACTTTCAAAAATCCAAAGAACCCTCCAAATTCCGCACCAAATTTTCGCGGAGAAATCACCCCAAAACACTTTCTTGTTATTCTAGGAGCAATCTTATCATAGAAACGATGTCGGATCATCAAAAATCTCCTCCGTTCTAGATGCCATAGGGCGAGGAGCCCGAGGTTGGAATTGAGGCGATGGACCCGAGTTTGCTCACGTACCAGTCGCATACCTATATCTCCCACTTTGTCACAGCGGGATTGGTGAGAATTTGTCATTCTCTTTGCGCTTTGGGGCTGTTCTATTTTACCCGTACTTTTCGCTGCAACTTCTTTCGTGGATTGTTGCCGTTTTTTGTTGTTGTTGTTGATTCATTGCAAGAAACATGTTCGGATACCCATTTTTATGCCCACCACACTTGTATGCATGTTGAAAGTTCTGTTTTGGGTTTGTCCGTTTTCTAGTCGTTATGCTGACGAAATTTTCGTTGTTCCTTGTTTCTTTTCAGGAGTGGAGCCGCCTGTCGGAGATTCGGGCGGGGCTCATGGTCCGGTTACCATTTGGAGCAAGTTGCCTGAGAACGTCAGGGCTCGAGTTCAGGCCACTCATTTTGGCCTTTTTATCACCAGTCTGCCGGCATTGAAGAATGATCCGGATGTCATTCAGGCTCTGCGAGAGAGATGGTGGGACACCACCCACACTTTTCACCTACCCATGGGAGAGGTCACGATGACGCCTGCTGATTTACGGCATTGACTGGTCTGCCGTTTGCGGGGGAGCCTGCCCCTTGTGTTTTGAGAGGGACCCCTCGGACTGCTGACGAGCTGTTGGCCTTGGTTGATTGCGGCTTCCCGGTGAAGAATTTCTGGGTCACTTGGGGGAGCATCCGTCGATACTTTAGTATTCTTGCAGCTGAGCCTTTGGGTGTTACTGCTGGGCGGATCGATGCTGTGGCCCGTTATTTTATATGGTACCTGATGTCCCATACTCTGTTTGCCAATGGAGGGTCCTCGGCCTCTTTGGCTCTGCTTGATTTGTTAGTAGATCTGGACCAGGCCGGCCAGTATAACTGGGGCGCAGCGGGCTTAGATTTTTGTTATCACGGTATGGATCTGACCAGCCGTTCGACCACTAGCTCAGTCACGGGCTTTAGTCTGTTGTGGGAGGTATACCGTTTTCCCTTTTCTTTTCAGCTTCCTTGTCATTGCTCTACTGTATTTTTCAACTGTCATTAATTCTGCTCTTGTCTCTGTTTCGCAGCTATGGGCCTTCGCTGTCTTGGAGATGAAGGACTTCAAGATTAATAGGGAGGGTCAGCCCCAGTACCCAGACTGTATGAGGTGGTCATATAGGGAGAGGAAGGTGCGGACTGGCACTGCTCCTATTAGCCTGCTTTCGGCTCGACGTCACTTGGATGCTTTGAGGCCAAAGGCTGTCACCTCCTCTTTGTTTCTGTGGAGGGCCCATTTATGCCTTTATTAAGCATACTCTGATTCCCACCCGCTCGAGGCTTCTAATGAGCTCAGTGGAGTGTATGGCGATGTATCTTGGAGAGAGAGTGTTCTGGCAGCATGGCAGCCAGGTGACGGATTTCCACCACCCTCCTAGGCCAGCGGTTCCTGATGTTCCTCCCTTCTGTCCTCATAACTGGAAGGCTCTTTCAGAGGCAGACCGGGCAGTCTACACTGCAAGGGTTGATGCTACCTCTTTCATTCATTTAGAGCAGGATTATGGATTGTTCAGGGAGCATAACTTCAACAGGGCTTCATGTTTGCTGATCCGAGGAGACACCTGCTGTTCCACAGACTTCGGCCCAATTCTATCCCACTGGTGCTGGGTATTACTTTGATCCACCTCTGCCTCCTTCATTTTACACTTATTCGACTTTCGGAGTTGTCGAGGAGCAGAGGAGATCATCCGATGACCCTGAGGACTTATCACCAGAGAGAGAGCCTCCGGCACAGGCAGCTGTGGTATGACTTTCTTGTACTTTTCTCATTTCAGTCTTTATCTTTCAGTTCAGCCATTCGTACCTTTCTGTATTGATGTAACTTCCTGTTTTTGTTGTTGTAACAGGTACCAGTGGCCGCATATCAACACTTGGGCAGGCAGAACAAGGGTATGAGGAGCCGGTTGCGCCAGCTGGAGGAGGGAGTACTGGGGCTGTGTCATAACATGGTAGGATTGACCAGTGGTGCTGCCGGAGCTGCCAGAGGAGCTGCCCAGGGAGTTCGTAGAGGTGCGGGACCAGACATTGGTGAGGCTATCTCTTCGGCGGCCCAGTCATTGAGCCGGAGTCTGAGCAGGGGTGGTGGTCAGAGCAGAGGAGGGACCAGTTTCTTCACGGAGAGCTCCGAAGAGGAGCCGGCATGTGATAGTGGCTGAGGAGTCCGAGTCTGAGGACGATGATGATGATGATGATGACGATGATGATGATGATACTGAGAGCGACAGCCGGGGGTGAGCACAGTGCCGTTGATGTTACTTCTGACTGGTGTTCTAGGGAGGATGAGAGACTGAGAACACTTTTACTTTTGCCTGTAATAACATTTAGTACACATTTACAGTCCTAATTATGTTACTACATTTTTTATGTTTTTAGACTCGATCTTAGGTGGCGACTCTTTTACAAACAAATGTATGCCCAAAGTGTGTTTGCTGTTGATGCTTGAACTCCTTTTTGCTGCTGGGATCTGATTTTGCTGCAGGTTGAAGACGTTGAACGCGTCTGGGCTCACTTCTGTACTAACAAAGGCCTTTTCTGTTCTGAACTGCTGTCAAAGGCGCGCGCGTTGGGCTTTGGGTGCGCGAGGCGCGCGCGTTAGGCGTCGCTTGTCGGAGGCGCGCGCTTCTGGCTTGCTGAATTCCAACCTCTTTCTTTTCTGAGCAGAGTATTCCAACAGCTATAAATTTAAACCCATTTCGACCAGTTTGGTCACACATCAATATTCTGTTCTATTTCTCATCCCTTTAAGCCCCCAAATTCTTGTCAAGAATGGCTCCCATGACCTTTTCTTTTGAGGTGAAAGTGTCCGTCCCGGAGGGTGAACAAGTGAAGTCCGTCCCCGTTGTGAAGGCGCGCCCAAGTGTCTTTGACCGTTTGGGGAGGCCTAACGATGTTGTTGTTGAACCTTCGAGGCCGGCGGTTTGCGTTGAAGCCCCTAAGCCATGCCACTTTCCGAAGAATAAGAAAGGCAAAGGCAAAAGTAAGGGCAATTCGCCTTATGTGTGGAAGCGTCCGTACAAGGCTCCGAAGATTGTTGATGAAGCTCCTTCCCGTCCTAGCGTCTTCTCTCTCCTTGGTGGTTCCAAGAATGCTCCGCCCCACCTAAGAAGGTTAAAGGCTATAGCAAGAAGCAATGGGTTCCCAAACCGAAGAAAGATTAGACTTTCTTTGTACCCCAAGATTGCAATTAAATTAGACCACTTGTTTTTAGGATTTAATGTTTTATTGTCTTTTGTTGCTCGACATATCCGTTGTAATGATCGAAATGGTTTAAGGAGATGAATAAAAATTGCATTTTGTTATGACTTGATTGGGTAAAAATTATGTTTTAGACCGCACCGAAGGTTTCCTACGTTCCTCCAGTTGAGAGGCTCAGGTCTCCGTAGTTCAAACAAATGAAGACATTTTTTTTATTTTATTTTTTTGTGTGCACCCAGTTTTTTGCCTAGACCGCCCTTTCGGGTTTTCAATCTAGCGGGCTTTTTTTTTTGCACGTGCTCTAATTTTTGCCTAGGCCGCCCTTGCGGGTTTTTCAACCTAGCGAGCTATTTTTCTTTTTCTTTTTTTTTTTAATGGTCTTCATTTATTAAGCGTAGAACTTCTTGAGTTTGTCGAGGTTGACCTCCTTTGGAAATTGATCGCCATCCAAGTCTACGAGCCGGACTGTACCGCCGCTGAGTATCTTTTTTGACCATATAAGGACTGATCCATCGAGGTCCCCATTTCCTGAAGGGATTCATGGCATTGGGAGGATGTTGTCTTAGGACCAAATCTCCCACTTTGATGTTTCGAGGCTTCACTTTTTTGTTGAAAGCCTTTGCATTCTTTGTTGATAAGCCCTTGTGCGTTCGAACGCTCTTAACCTCTTTTTCGTCGAGTAGGGCTAATTGTTCATAACGACTTTGCATCCAATCAACTTCGTTGACTTGGTTCTCGAGCAAGACCCTTAGAGAAGGAACCTCGAGTTCGACTGGGAGTACGGCTTCGGAACCATAAACCCATGAGTACGGAGTTTCCCCCGTTGCTGACCGTATTGACATGCGGTAGCCCCACAATGCTAGTGTAATTTCTCGGGCCAATCCCTTCCTGTTGAATCCATTTTTCGTATGATGACTTCGATGGTCTTATTTGCTGCTTCGATCGCTCCATTAGCTTGCGGACGGTACGGGGATGACTTGTGCTTGGTAATCTTGTAGTTAACCAAAAGTGCATCCATTTCTTTCTCAAAGTGAGATCCATTGTCGGAGATGATTTCGTGAGGAATACCATATCGGCACATGATGTTGTTCTTCACGAATTCTGTCACTTTCTTGGCATTGAGAACTCGGTAAGCTTGTGCTTCGACCCACTTTGTGAAATAATCTACGGCCACTAGGATGAATGATTGTCCGTTGCTCCCTGTAGGATGGACTTTGCCGATGATATCTATACCCCAACAAGAGAACGGCCATGGTGTGGTCATGTTGTACAGATGTGATGGTGGAGCATGTTGCAGGTTGGCATGGAATTGGCATTTGGCGCACTTCTTGACTTTCTCGATGCAGTCTCTTTCCATGGTAGTCCAATAGTAACCAATACGAAGTATCTTGTTGGCTAACATAATCCCATTGATGTGGGGTCCACACTCGCCTTCGTGGACTTCGTGCATGATTTCTTGAGCTTCGGTCTCATTTGCACATAAGAGATTGATCCCTTGATGGTGTCGTTTGTAGACTTTGTTTCCAATCAACACATATCTTGCGGCTAGCTTTTGCAACGCCATTCGAGATTTCCCATTGCTGTTGTCGGGGAATGTACCATTACTGAGGAAATTCATGATGTCTGTATACCACGGGGGATTGTCTTGGACTTCATCGATCTCAATGCTCATGCAGTATGCCGGGCTAGTCCTTCTTGAAATTTTGAAGGGCTTCACCATTTTTCCCTTGGGCATCTCAACTAATGAGGCTATGGTGGCTAGGGCGTCGGCAAAACGGTTCTTGTCTCTTGGAAAGTAGCTGAACGTGATCTCTTGGAATTGTTCGACTAACTCCTCGAGGTGTTGTCCATACTGTTGGAGGGTCGGGTCATGGATTCGCCATTGTTGGGTATGCCCACACATATCTCAGTTTTAATGTAATAGGATTTATTAGATTTGATTGATCCATCACCTAAGTTTTATTTCATGGACTTTAGACCCACATGTAAGAAGTATTTATACTTCATTTTTTAAGTTGTCCATTGTTATAGAATAGGCTTAGAAATAGGGCAAGAGATCAAGTTTCAAGAAAAATCACTCAGTGAGTTGAGCGCGCGTATGCGCCTCCTGCGCCACGCGCCTTCTTCATTCGCGCCATGCGTTATTTAGAGCGCGCGCATAAGGATTTCTTTATAAGCTATGTTACGCGCCATGCGCCCCATATGCCTTAGCGCGCGCAGTCTCTATGCGCCTCTTGGCTCAATGCGCTCAAAGTGTTTATTCAACACATCAGTGATTTATTAAAGACTCAAAGACTTGAAGAGAATTCAAATTACGCCAATGATCCAACGGTGGTTAAAAGATGCATATGCGCCTTAATCTGTTGACACGTGTCCATAACGGTCACATTTATGTTGAGTGTCAAATGGCCATAATATATGCATGCTCCAATCACGAGCGAGCCTCATCTTATCCACAAGGATTTCCAACGGCTAGTTTTTTTGAAGTTCACTATAAATACCCCATAACTTCAACTTTTTTGAAGTTGCTGAGTTTTGCTAAGAATTTCAAGAATTTCTCTCTCAAAGCATTTGTTGAAGATTTGAAGATTGCCTTCGTTTTCCCAGATTTCCTCAAGAACATCTTCATACCTTCATCCTTAGCCCAGATCTTCAAGCTATAACACTTTAGTTTCATTGTGCTCTAAATCATAAAGATCTAAAGAGCCTTGATACTAAATTCACACACGCACCTCTTTAAGTTTGATCACTTAGATCCATCTTTTAGAGATACACCGGTTATCGCTTTGATTTGTTCATTCATAGAATATTAGATCTTGAGTTAGTGTAGAAGATCAAAAGTTGTAATTTGTAACACTCACTCATTATATAAGATCTCCATTAGAAATCCAAGACTAACCATCTTGGTAGAGGACGTAGATCTTTCATTGATCGAACCTCTCCAAATAGCTTGTGTTATTATCTTGTCTTTTTCTTTCAAGTTATTATCTACACTCACTATTTGCTTGTTTACTCATTGTAGATTGATTGAACTGAATTGTGTGGTGTTGTTATTTCATTTGCCTTAGTTCCTTATTTCAACCCACTTTGAGCCAAAATACTTAGAGTGTGTGTGCGCCCCTTTATCACACTTTGCGCCTATTTTCATTACTAAATTCCGCTGTGCATTTCACTCACTCACTTAGGCGCATTTCATAACGCTTACTTGATAAAGTGCGCATTTGCAATTGAGTTTTTCAAGGGTACAAAAAGAATTTTAAAACAGCTATTCACCCCCCCCTCTAGCTATTTTTCATACCCTTGTTGCCCTTTGGGACCAACAGCCATTTACCCGATTGTTGATTGATAAGGAGCAAGGAGTCACCAAATACTTCTAGCTCTGTGACATTTCTTTCTAGGGCCGCTTCTAGCCCCACTATGCATGCTTCATACTCGGCAATATTGTTGGTGGCTTCGAATTCAAGACGGATGGCAATTGGAGTGTAGATGTCCTTTGGATCGATAAGCAACATTCCTATCCCAAAACCATGTTTATTGGCGGCGCCATCGAAAAAAAGTTGCCATTTACTTTCCTCGGTTGTAGTGCAAACCAAGTGCTCGTCGGGAAACTGTAAGTCCTCCCCCTTCACTTCGTCACACGGAAATTCAGCAAGCTGATCACTGAACACTTTCCCCCTGATGGATTTGACGTAAGTGATATCATAGCCGGCGAGCATGAAGTACCATTTTACTATTCTTGTCGACATGAAAGGATTCTCGAAGATATAGCGGAGCGGGTCTACTTTTGCTACTAGCTTGATTGGAAAGGCTTCCATGTAATGTTTGAGCTTTTGAGTGACCCAAACCAATACTGCACATAACTTCTCTAAGACAGAGTAGTTCTTTTCGCCTCCTTGGAATCGGCGACTGACAAAATAAATGGCATTCTCCTTTGTGGAGTCTCGTTGCTCTTGTGCTAGCATAGCCCCAAGGCTTCATCATTGACAGTGAGATAGAGCAAGAGAGGCTTCTCTTTGTGAGGTGGAACCAAAACTGGCGGATATGTCAAATAGTGTTTGACTTTGTCGAAAGCTTCTTGGCAAGCGTCGGTCCATTCTAGAGCCACATTCTTTTTTAGCAGCTTGAAAATTGGCTCACACATAGAAGTAAGCTGGTGCACAAACCGACTGATGTATTGAAGCCTACCCATGAAACCTTTGATTTCTTTCTGTGTCTTGGGAGGAGGCATGTCGATGATTGCCTTAATTTTTGAGGGATCTGCTTCAATTCCCCTTTCGGTAACCATGTAGCCGAGAACTTTGCCTCGAATAACCCCAAAAGTGCACTTTGCGGGATTGAGCCTCATCTTGTGTTGACGAAGCCTTTCAAAGACCTTGCGGAGGTCGATCAAATGTTGACCGTCGGTCCCCTTGGAGTGGATGATCATGTCGTCTAAGTAGACCTCGATCTCTTTGTGAATCATGTCATGGAACAAGTCTGTCACTGATCTCTGGTAGGTAGCCCCAGCGTTCCTTAACCCAAAAGGCATGACTGTATAACAGAAGGTCCCCCACGGTGTTATGAAAGCAGTCTTGTGTTGATCCTCCTCGGCCATGAGAATCTGATTATACCCAGCGAAACCATCCACAAATGAGCGGACCTCGTAGGCAGCAGTAGAGTCGACTAGCATGTCGATGTTAGGGAGTGGAAAGTCATCCTTTGGAGAAGCTTTGTTTAGATCTCGGAAGTCCACACAAACACGAACCTTGCCGTTGGCCTTCTGACTGTGACCACATTGGCTAGCCATGTCGGATACTCAATAACTTTGATGAAGCCCACGCTGAGAAGCTTCTCTATCTCTTCTTTGACTTGTAGAGACCAATCTGGCTTGATCTTTCTGAGCTTCTGCTTTGTTGGTTTAGCATCGTCTCTGATTGGAATTCTGTGCCCCGCGACCTTTCTGTCTAAACCCGACATGTCTTTGTATGACCATGCGAACACATCCACGAACTCTCTGAGCAGTGCAGTCAATCTGTCTTTGTCGTCCCCCTTGAAGAAGCTTCCGATCTTGGTATATTTCGGCTCTTCGTCGGTACCTAGATTAACAACATACAATTCTTCGTCAGCCCCAGGACCATTTTCACCACGACTACGGACCTGTTTAGCAAGCTCATTTAAGTATGTTGTGTTTTCGTGGTCTATTTCATCATTATTTGAATCGTTATTAACTAGTTCATTAAATTCATTATTAGTTAATTCATCATTCATGATGTTTGCAATCTCGGGGTACTCGGAAAGATCAAATTTTTCATTAACAAAGAAAAGGAACACACACTCGGCTATGGTCTCCAAATCCTCTTGGGTGAGGGTATCGGAAACACACTCGGACTCGAAAGTGAAAGTGAACAAGTCTTCCTTTGTAACCTTGCGCGGAATGCAACCCATCTTCTTAACCAAGAATTCCTTGGATACCACGGGTCCCTTTGTTGAATACCAGTTGTTGATCGGCTCGAAGCTTGGCTGGATCTCGCTGATAGTCTCCTTTATGACAACGGTGTCGTGGATGGCATTGACTTGGCAGTCGTCCATGAGGGCAAGTTCCTTGAAAATGGAGGCTAGATCTGTCAATTCTTCTTCTACCATGATCTCTGTTTTGGACTCTAAAGTCACTTTCTTTCCCCACCATTCTCGGTGTGACATTGGAATAGGCTCCCTTTCTTGTATCGGCCTTTCACAATCAGCGAAGATTTCGAGACCGGGCTTTCTGATGCCCTTGTCGTTAACCCATGGCTCGGGAAAGATCAAGTACGGGACGTCTTCCCCTTGGCGGACAAAGTATCCATTCAACGTCTTGCGGTAAGGCCTTAGATTGGGAATCTCGTAATGGCGGCCCTCCCTACGAGCTCGAGCCTTTTCATTTTTGACCGCTTGCTCGTGTTTCAAGTCATCTCTGGAAGGCTCATATCCCAAACCGAATTTATTCTTCACGAAAGGAACCTCAATCGGTTGCATTATCCCTTGTTGATATTTCCCTAGGCCTAGACAAGGGAAGTAGTCCATAGTCCTCATCATGCGGAGGACTTTGCGGTTGCCGAGGGTCCATGATCCGTTTCGCCCTTCTTTGTCAATGGCATTGATTGAGACGCCGGAGAGAGTAGAGTCTGGCAAACCATGCTGAACTTGGTGGATGGGCTCCCCCTTTCTGTGGATAGTGACGTTTTCTGCCATGACTGTCACTATTTCATCACCATTTCGGAACTTGACACACTGATGGAGAGTTGAGGGGACGGCATTAGAACTGTGTATCCATGGTCGACCCAAGAGTAAATTGAATGAAGAAGGGACATCGAGCACTTGAAACGGGACGGACATGACCATGCTCCCAAACTCAATGTCTATTTCAACCATACCCATGATTGTTCGGGCAGTGCTATCGTAGCCTCGAATCACTTGAGTAGAAGGCTTTAAATCGGAGTTCTTAAGCCCCAATATGCCCATGATTCGGCCGGGCATAAAGTTGAGTGCAGAACCACCGTCAACCAAGACTCTTGAGATAAATGGCTTCATTGTGATCGGAACCAAATGGTGGAAGGTCCAAGTCGGCAAAAGTGATGACATTGCCAAAGTGAATGTGGCCTATCATTGCAGTGATATCTTCGGGAGATGTTTCCAGGGAGATGGAAGTGTCATCGAGATTCTTGATGATGAGGTCTCGATGCTTCTTTGATGATGCGATGAGGTCCCAAATGGAGATGTTAGCTTGAGTTTTCTTGAGTTGGACAAGTAGAGGGTCTTCAGGAGTGTCGCGGGCTTGCTGTCTTTGAGAAGAGGAGCTTGGTGCAGAAGTGGCGGGGCTACTTGTTATTACTCGACCGGATCGAGTTAGCATGTTGACGTTCCCATCTTGCTTCTTTTTCCTATTCTCTAGTACTTCCCTTATTACCTCATCGTAAGTCACAACGTAACAAGAATTGTCAAATTTATTCATCACATTGGAGCCCTCATTCACAATTGGGGTTGAATGAGTGGTCTCCTCAATTTCTCCTATCTCTATTACATTGACATCCTCGCCATTAGGCACTATGAACTCTTTCTTGTCTATGAGATCTTGGATGACATTGCGGAGACGAAGCATTCCTCGGTGGTGTGACCACTATGTTGATGGTAGTCACAATGCTTGTGGTGAGCGTGGTTGGGACGCATTTCCTTGATTTTGTACCCTTGGAGAGGAGTAACTTGCCCTTTGGCCTTGAGAGCTTCGAAGGCCTCGGTGATAGTCATGCCATGGAGAGGAGTGTAGACACGATCATTTTGGTACTTCTTGCCTTGAGGTGGAGGAACCCTTTTGTAATTCCCCTTATCGGCAGTAACGGCATTAACCGAGGCTTCTTTTGTGGGGTTGGAAGCGGCCTTGTAGCGGTAGCTAGGAGTACTTTTCTTGATCTCTCTAAGCAATTTATCCATTCGGATCCCCGCCTCATACATTTGGGAGAAATCGGCATAGCAAGCCCCACTTAGGTGGGTACGGAGATCCATCTTTAGACACTTTAAAAAGATGTCCATTTGCTCTTTGGTGTTTGGCCTCTCAACAATTTCAGAGAGTTTGTCATTCCATCTCCTTGTGAATTCGATGAAGGATTCGTTGTCTCTTTGAGTGGTGTTCTCGAGCTCTTTCCTTGTGGGCCAGTGAGTGGTGTTGCCTTGATATTGATTTTTGAAGGCAAGCATAGCGGCGTCCCAATCAAGACGGACAGTGAGCGGGAGAGTAGCATACCAATCCTTCGCCGCCCCCTCAAGAGTGAGGGGAAAGCATTGTGCCATAACCTTGGGGGAGACCTTCTTCGGAAGCATAGCCCAAATGTAAGTCTCGATGTGTGCCATTGGACAAGAGTTGCCCTTGTATTTGCTTATGTCGGGCATTTTGAACTTGTCGGGAAGAGCGGCCATAGTACTTATGAGGATGGATGATTGATAAAGGCTTGTGTCGGAGCCTTTCCCCATGTTGAGCCCATTGATTTTTTGATCGATGTAGGCCATGATGGAATCGACCATTTTGTGGTCGTTGTTGTCGGTGCTTGGTTCCTCCCTTTTCTTGGTGCGGGTGTTGACATAAGGGCTTTCAAAGAGGCCTTGGGTCCATTCGAACTCGTCGTTGTCTTTCTTGTCTTTCCCTTTAGCAAGCTTGGTGAGCTTCTTTTTCATGAGTTCCATTTCGGCTCGTGGGCCTCCCTTTGATTGTCAAGGTGGGATTGCCAAATGTCATCTTTATTTTGGGCCTCCTTATTAAGAGTGGAGACTTGCTCTTGGAGCACTTGTACAATGGCTGAGAGTTGCTAAAGAGATATGGTGTTGCTGCTGCCGGTCATGTTTGATGTTGGTGCTGTTGGAGAAATCTCTTCACGAACTAACCGATTCGCTGAATCCCGGTAGACTCTGTAAGTACCAATTGAACCTATATTGCAGAAGAGGCCCTTGTCAGTCTTGAGTAACACTTTCGGTCCATGAAGAGGCTTAGAACACACAGTGGGCACACGACTCGAACCACATAAGAAAAAACTCCTTTTTTTTTTTTTATAAGTCGGAGGGACGGGGTCCCTTTTGAGTTTCTAAGAAGATAATGGAATCGTCACACTAGTATATAGACCATCTCGCGGTCCCATATACTCATCGGATTCCATCACGTTTGTGAATCCTAGACATGTCGGGATTAAACTAAATTAATGTAGTAAAGCATACATGCGGGGACTGATTTTTATTTTCGTCCATAATAACCACTTGGGGACGGCATTTTATTTCGTCCATGATAACCACTTGGCATGTATGTTTTGAAGACATTAGTTTAGGGAAATCTTGGCATATGAAAACCGACTTTAGTCACGGAGTGTTAGACCCTAACTAGAATTGTGTTGGCTTGTGCTCGGCTAATGAGAGGCTTAAGGTCACCCCCGGCATGTAGCCATGAACTACGCCACGGGTTGAGGTTTACCGCTTAGAAAGAGTCAAGGTCGGGTGGAGCTTGAAACTTTCTAGGACGGGCCTCGACGGGTTTGGGGTTATAACTTGTGCGACTCGATAGTGAGCAATTCATAGGAATAGGTGCACGTAGTGTGAGGTCTAACATGTGACAAAACATTTTTTACTTTTTTTTTTTAAAGAAAAAACAAATAAGCACATAATTACAACTCTCGAATCACCCGTGTGACCGATGAAATAAAACACAAATTTGAAACAGTTCAAGGGTCCATAATAGCCCCTGATGCAGGCAACTGTGCCCACACCCCATCACACTGCTCTGTTCTGAAACCTGTTTCTGTTCCGGAAACCTACCCAGAAGCGCGCGCCTCTGGATGTTGACGTGGAAGGCGCGCGCATTGCGCAATGCTTATGGGAGGCGCGCGCTTCTGGGAACACCTGTCAGAATGTCAGATTTTGGACTCAGGGGATTGCACTGGTCCTGAATGTGTATTGTAACCCCTGCAAAAAATGATTAGTGGAGCAGAAAAGAAGAAGAAGAAGAGGAAGAACTTTAAGAAGCGTGCGACTCTGGTTCTTGATGTGGGCCGCGCGCACCTTAGGCCAAGAAGGCCAGAGGCGCACGCTTCCCCCATCAGGAACCAGAATGCCAGAAAAAATATAGATTTTGATCAGAACGCAAGTTTAACCCTCAATCGTCCCCAGCGGAGTCGCCACTGTAGATACCCCGGGAAAACACCACTTGGCTAGAGCGGTGAATTATCCTAGGATGTCTATTTTATTTTAGAGTCGCCACCTATGTTTTAGAGGAACATAAGAAAAACCTATTGTTTGTAGCCTAGAGTTTGTTATGAAAACAGAGATTCTTTGTTTGAGGTTCGGAGGTTAGGTTACGAGATGGGAAGTAATTAAACACCCATCTTGCCCAACTAAAGTTGGTCTTGCTTGATCAAAATCTACATGAATGATAAAAATGTTCTTCTTCTTTTTCTTTGATAATAAAAGGAAAGGGGGTTTTTTGAAATGTTTTGGAATGTAGGGAGATAACTCATTGGCTAGCTTCAATGAAGTGAAGTAGCCTTTGGTGTTATGTCCCAAGAATGTTTTGGGGTGATTGCACTTTGATAAAACAAAAGAGAGAGAGAAGAGATGAAGTAGAGAAGAGGAGAGAAAGAGTTTTACCTAGACTTCAAGAGACTTCAACACTTCTTGATGAATTCTTTTGAGAACTCCTTGAGAAATGATTTGGGTATAGTTTTTCTAAGTAGAAATTTTGGTCTAAAAAGAAGGTCCTTTGGAATGGTGAAAGGGATGTTTTTATATGAAAACAAGATGTTTTTGGTGCCAAAACTCAGTCACCAAGAATGCTTTCCTGGCAAAATCAAGTAAAATGAGCAAGGGAGAGATTCTTGGGCAGAAATCTATAACTGACGCCCAAAGGCGCGCGCGCTTCCCACCTTGGGGGCGGAAGGCGCGCGCTTCTGGCTCCTTCTGTCGGAGGCGCGCGACTCAGAAAAGAAATTTTGATAGAATGGACTAGAAAGTCAGCCCTGTTATTCAGTTTAGCCCCTGTACTTAACGAAGTCAGTCAGGAACTTAACGGAAGTGACAGAAACTAACGAGAAACATTTAAAATAGGGAGAAACACAAGATCAAATGTGCAATCGAGGTGAGCGGTCCAAGGCGGGGTGTCTACAGACGCTAGGACGAGACGGTGCCTCATCAACAACCTTCCCCTTGCCTTTGTCAAAAGAAGCCTTGACCGGAGCCTTGTGAGCCTTATTTGGGCGCTTCCACACATAGGGAGAATTGCCTTTGCCTTTGCCTTTGCCTTTCTTGTTCTTCGGAAAATAACGTGGCCTAAGGGTTTCAAGACGAAACGCCGGCCTCGAAGGTTCAACCACAAGATCGTTAGGCCTCCCCAAACGATCAAAGACACTCGGGCGTGCCTTCACAATAGGGATGGGCATCGACTTATCACCCTCCGGGACGGACACTTTTACCTCAAACGAGAAAGTCATGGGAGCCATTCTTGACAAGAATTTGGGGCTTAGAGTGATAAGAAGTAGTGCAGAATATTGCTGTGTGACCAAACTGGTCGAAATAGGTTCAAATTTATAGCTGTTGGGTATCTTTTAGCCAGCAAATGTCAAGCCCCAGATTTCGCTTCCCAGAAGCGCGCGCCTCTCGCCACCCACGTGACCAGCGCGCGCGTCCTGAAACCACCAGCCGAGGCGCCCGCCTCCCGTTCCAGAAAAGCCTCAATTGGCCCTTGTCAAAGAAAGAAATCACACAAGAAGGAAGCCCAAGTATTCCCGAAATCAACAGGATCAACATCCTTCATCAAGCCACAACAATCTACGCCCTTGAACGCACAGTATGGCACACAATAATTTGGTCCGCCCCTAAGGCACGTCTAAATTAAAGTAAGATAGAAACTCCCACCAAAAGTAGGGTGTGTCTCTTTTTCTCTCTCTTACAAAAGTCAAAGTCAATCTCAAATTCTCTTCGGTCCGCAGTCAACTGTGCCCGTACCCCAGGAAAAGTCAACATCAAATACAGCCACAAATAGCAATTTGGTCCGCGGTGAGCCACTAAATTCGCCATTTCTTAAAGCAACTCAACGGATTCATTCAACGGGTTCACTAACGGATTCGTCAACAAGGGTTCACTAACGGGTTCATTCGCTGGATTCACCAACGGATTCATTCAACGGGTTCACTAACGGATTCGTCAACAAGGGTTCACTAACGGGCTAACGGATTCATTCAACGGGTTCACTAACGGATTCGTCAACAAGGGTTCACTAACGGGCTCATTCAATGTATTCACTAACGGATTCATTCAACGGATTCACTAACGAATTCGTCAACAAGGGTTCACTAACGAATTCGTCAACAAGGGTTCACTAACAGCCGCATTCAAGGTATTCACTAACGGATTCATTCAACGGATTCACTAACGAATTCGTCAACAAGGGTTCACTAACGGCCGCATTCAAGGGATTCACTAATGGATTCATTCAACGGATTCACTAACGAATTCATCAACAAAGGTTCACTAATGGCCTCATTCAACGGATTCACTAACGGATTCGTCAACAAATTCATCAACCGGATTCACTAACGGATTCGTCAACAAAGGTTCACTAACGGGCTCATTCAAAAGGTTCATCAAACCGATTCACTAACGGATTCGTCAGCAAGGTTCACTAACGGACTCACCTAATGGATTCACTAACGGGTTCATCAAGCGGATTCACTAACGGATTCAGCCGGTAGGTTTACAAATGGATCATGCCACCTCCTCTATCAACAAAAGCAGCTCACACAGGGAGCGCACCCCTATCTCTCGCAATTTCAAATTCCTGCTTTCATCGAGTCTTTGCTTTTTTCTTGGTGATGTCCTCGGCGGATGTCTTTTCTTTTGTCGGCGCGTTTTGCTTCGCAATCCACGCCGCCGAGGGGCTCTGTAGACACCCCCCTTGGGCCGCTCACCCCGATTGCACGGTTTATTTTGTGTTTATCCCTCTTTTAAGTGTGTTTTGTTAGTTTCTGTTACTTCTGTTAAGTTCCTGACTGACTCCGTTAAGTCCAGGGGCTAACTGAATAACAGGGCTGACTTTCCAGTCCATTCTGTCGAAAAAGCCATCTCTGAGTCGCGCGCCTCCGACTATAGGAGCCAGAAGCACGCGCCTTCCACACCCAAGGTGGGAAGCGCGCGCCTCTGGGCGTCAGTTACAGATTTCTGTCCAAGAATCTCTCATTTGCTCATTTTACATGATTTTGCCCGGGAAAGATTTCTTGGTGACTGAGTTTTGGCACCAAAAACTTGTGTTTTACAACTATATAACCCCCCTTCTCCACCATTGGAAAGGGGGACCCTTTTTAGGACTCTTAGACCAAAATTTCTCTTTACAAAAATTATACCAAAATCATTCCAAGGATTTTTTCAAGTAACTCACCAAGAAGTGTTTGAAGGTCTTCAAAGTATAGGTAAAAAGTCTATTATTCCCTTTCTTGTCTATTCCATCTTCTTTCTCTTTTACTTTAATCAAACGTGCAATCACCCAAATCATTTTGGGACATGACACCAAAGATTACTTCACTTCATTGAAGCTAGTCAAGGAGTTATCTCCCCACATTCCAAAACACCTTTTAAAATCCCCTTTTTTTATCATCAAAAACAAGAAGAACATTTTATCATTTATATAGATTTTGAACAAGCAAGACCAACATTAGTTGGGAGAGATGGGTGTTTAAGTACTTCCCATCTCGTAACCTAACCCCCGAACCTCATAACAAAGAATCTCTGTTTTCGTAATCAAACTTAGGCTACACATTAGGTTTTTCTTATGTTCCTCTAAAAACATAGGTGGCGACTCTAAAACACAAATAGACATCCTAGGAATTGACTCGCGTGCTCTAGCCCTGCCGTGCTCTCCCTGGATTCACCAACGGACTCATTCAACGGGTTCACTAACGGATTCGTCAACAAGGGTTCACTAACGGGCTCATTCAAAGGATTCACTAACGGATTCATTCAACGGGTTCACTAACGGATTCGTCAACAAGGGTTCACTAACGGGCTCATTCAATGAATTCACTAACGGATTCATTCAACGGATTCACTAACGAATTCGTCAACAAGGGTTCACTAACGCCCGCATTCAAGGGATTCACTAACTGATTCATTCCACGGATTCACTAACGAATTCGTCAACAAGGGTTCACTAACGGCCGCATTTAAGGGATTCACTAACGGATTCATTCAACGGATTCACTAACGAATTCGTCCACAAAGGTTCACTAACGGCCTCAATCAACGGATTCACTAACGGATTCGTCAACAAATTCATCAAGCGGATTCACTAACGGATTCGTCAATAAAGGTTCACTAACGGGCTCATTCAAAAGGTTCATCAAACGGATTCACTAACGAATTCGTCAGCAAGGTTCACTAACGGGCTCATCCAAGAGGGTTCACTAACGGACTCATTCCCTGGATTCACCAACGGATTCATTCAACGGGTTCACTAACATGATTCGTCAACAAGGGTTCACCAACGGACTCATTCAAGGGATTCACTAACGGATTCATCAAGCGGATTCACTAACGGATTCATCAACAAGGGTTCACTGACGGACTCATTCAAGGGATTCACTAACGGATTCATCAAGCGGATTCACTAACGTATTCGTCAACAACGGTTCACTAACGGGCTCATTCAAGGAATTCACTAACGGATTCATTCAACGGATTCACTAATGAATTCATCAACAAGGGTTCACTAACGGCCGCATTCAAGGGATTCACTAACGGATTCATTCAACGGATTCACTAACGAATTCGTCAACAAAGGTTCACTAACGGCCTCATTCAACGGATTCACTAACGGATTCGTCAACAAATTCATCAAGCGGATTCACTAACGGGCTCATTCAAAAGGTTCATCAAACGAATTCACTAACGGATTCGTAAGAAAGGTTCACTAACGGACTCACCTAATGGATTCACTAACGGGTTCATCAAGCGGATTCACTAACGGATTCAACCGGCAGGTTTACAAACGGATCATGCCACCTCCTCTATCAACAAAAGCCGCTCACACAGGGAGCGCACCCCTATCTCTCGCAATTTTAAATTCCCGCTCTCATCGAGTCTTTGCTTTTTTTCTTGGTGATGTCCTCAGCGGATGTCTTTTCTTTCGTCGGCGCGTTTTGCTTCGTAATCCACGCCGCCGAGTGCTCTGTAGACACACCCGCCTTAGACCACTCACCTCGATTGCACGGTTGATTTTGTGTTTCTCCCTCTTTTAAGTGTTTTTTGTTAGTTTCTGTTACTTCCGTTAAGTTCCTGACTGACTCCGTTAAGTCCAGGGACTAAACTGAATAACAGGGCTGACTTTCCAGTCCATTCTATCGAAAAAGCCATCTCTGATTCGCGCGCCTCCGACTATAGGAGCCAGAAGCGCGCGCCTTCCACACCCAAGGTGGGAAGCGCGCGCCTCTGGGCGTCAGTTACAGATTTCTGTCCAAGAATCTCTCCCTTGCTCATTTTACATGATTTTGCCCGGAAAAGATTTCTTGGTGACTGAGTTATGTCACCCAAAACATGTGTTTTACAACTATATAAACCCCCCTTCTCCACCATTGGATAAGGGGACCCTTTTTAGAACTCTTAGACCAAAATTTATCTTTACAAAAACTATACCAAAATCATTCGAAGGCTTTTTTCAAGTAACTCACCAAGAAGTGTTTGAAGGTCTTCAAAGTATAGGTAAAAAGTCTATTCTTCCCTTTGTTCTCTATTCCATCTTCTTTCTCTTTTACTTTAATCAAACGTGCAATGGTGGAGAAGGGGGGTTTATATAGTTGTAAAACACTAGTTTTTGGTGACAAAACTCAGTCACCAAGAAATCTTTCCCGGGCAAAATCATGTAAAATGAGCAAGGGAGAGATTTTTGGACAGAAATCTGTAACTGACGCCCAGAGGCACGCGCTTCCCACCTTGGGTGTGGAAGGCACGCGCTTCTGGCTCCTATAGTCGGAGGCGCGCGACTCAGAGATGGCTTTTTCGACAAAATGGACTGGAAAGTCAGCCCTGTTATTCAGTTTAGCCCCTGGACTTAACGGAGTCAGTCAGGAACTTAATGGAAGTAACAGAAACTAACAAACAAACAAATTAAAAGAGGGAAAAACACAAAATCACCCATGCAATCGGGAGATGAGGTCCAAGGCGGGGTGTCTACAGAGCCCCTCGGCGGTGTGGATTGGGAAGCAAAACGCTCCGACGAAAGAAAAGACATCCGCCGAGGATATCACCAAGAAAAAAGCAAAGACTCGATGAAACAGGAATTTGAAATTGCGAGAGATAGGGGTGCGCTCCCTGTGTGAGCGGATTTTATTTGATAGAGGAGGTGGCATGATCCGTTTGTGTAACCTGCCGGCTGAATCCGTTAGTGAATCCGTTTGATGAACCTTTTGAATGAGCCCGTTAGTGAACCTTTGTTGTGACGATCCGCTTGAGTGAATCCGCTTGATGAATTTTAGTTGTGTTGAATCGCCCGTTATCCGTGACAACCGTTTTTTGACGAAGTCGTTAGTTGACGAATTCGTTAGTTGAATCGTTGAGTGCGGCTTGCTAGTTGTCGAACCCTTGTTGACGAATTAATTGAATCCATGAATCCATTTAGTCAATCCATTGAATGCGGCCGTTAGTGAACCCTTGCTGACGAATTCGATTTGAGTGAATCGTTCGAATTGAATGCCCGTAAGTGAATTCCTTGAATGAGCCCGTTTTGAACCCTTGTTGACGAATCGGTTAGTGAACCGTTGAATGAATCCGTTAGTGAATCCTTTGAATGAGGCCGTTAGTGAACCCTTGTTGACGAATCCGTTAGTGAACCGTTGAATGAATCCGTTGGTGAATCCAGGGAATGTGCCCGTTAGTGAACCCTTGTTGACGAATCCGTTAGTGAACCCGTTGAATGAATCCGTTAGTGAATCCTTTGAATGAGCCCGTTAGTGAACCCTTGTTGACGAATCCGTTAGTGAACCCGTTGAATGAATCCGTTGGTGATCCAGGGAATGAGTCCGTTAGTGAACCCTTATTGACGAATCCGTTAGTGAACCCGTTGAATGAATCCGTTGGTGAATCCAGGGAATGAGTCCGTTAGTGAACCCTCTTGGATGAGCCCGTTAGTGAACCCTTGCTGACGAATCTGTTAGTAAATCCGTTGAGTTGCCTTAAGAAATGGTGAATTTAGTGGCTCACTGCGGACCAAATTGCTATTTGTGGCTGCATTGGATGTTGACTTTTCCCGGGGTGCGGACACAGTTGACTGCGGACCTAAGAGAATGTCGAGATTGACCTCGACTTTTGTAAGAGAGAGAGAAAGAGACACACCCTACTTTTGGTGGGAGTTTCTATCTTACTTTAATTTAGACGTGCCTTAGGGGCGGACCAAATTATTGTGTGCCACACTGTGCGTTCAAGGGCAGAGATTGTTGTGGCTTGATGAAGGACATTGATCCTGTTGATTTCGGGAATACTTGGGCTTCCTTCTTGTGTGATTTCTTTCTTTGACAAGGGCCAATTGAGGCTTTTCTGGAATGGGAGGCGGGCGCCTCGGCTGGTGGTTTCAAGACACGCTCGCTGAATTATTTGGGTGGCGAGAGGTGTGCGCTTCTGATAAGCGAAATCCGGGGCTTGACATTTGCTGGCCAAAAGATCCCCAACAGCTATAATATCAGCCTTTGTTCGTACATATTCTTCCAACAGCTTTTTTTTCTGCCATTCTTGAACATTATTCCTTGCTTGATATTGCTTGTAATCAACATTTTTTCATGGCCTCCAATTCTTTTGTTCTTGACGCCAAAGTTGTTGGGGAGTATGAGAAGGATTTGTCGACCTTCGTTTATTCTTTCAAGACCCACCCCAAGAAGGCTTTTGTGAAGGATTTTGGGTTCCGAATTCTCTTCACACTTCGGACCTTGAGACCGGATTGGGATTTGTTGAAGGCTGCTGCGGCCTTCTGGGTTTGCGACAGTCACACTTTTAATTTTTCGGCAAATGAAATGGTGCCGACTGTTGATAATTTTGGTGCGATGCTTGGCATGCCATTGACGGGCCAAATTGCCATCCCCAAATACTATAGAGGCGTGATTGACTCTTGGTCTGAATTGTTGAACCTTCCCATCGGAGATGTGAGGAAGATGTTGTATGGTACCGTGGTAGATATACCGAGTTGCGAATGTTTTTCAGCTTGCATTCGGAGGACCCGACGGTTCAGTCCGTCAAGAGGAATGCCATGGCAGTTTGCCTTTTCAGCGAGGTTCTGTTCGTTACACCCTTCGGGACAGCGGATGCACAGTTGGATGAGATAATTTTGCAGGCAAAAGAGCAACAGTTTAGCGTAATTCCTCTCATAGTGGGGGAAACTCTGCATGGCTTGGATGAGCTACATCAGACAGGTGAGATGCATCGGGGAAGCCCCTTGTTGTTGACTACATGGCTTCAAGAGCATTTTAGGATTTATTCTCCGGATGGTGACCTTTCCCCCTTTGCTGTTCATAGGAGGAAACTGATGACTCGGGATTTATCTGAAGATGCTTGGAGGAAGTTCTTCGCTTCTCGGGTATCGGCCGACATTGAGTGGTGCCCTCCCTCTTGGGGTCTTCGTCCTTTCGTGGAATGGACCTTAGGTTTTGGACATGTGGTCCTTCCTGGTTTTAGGGATTCTTCGTTTTATCAGCCGGAGCGAGTTTTGAGGCAGTTCGGTCGTCAGCAGATAATTCCCTTCCCTAGGAGTGGGGTGCTTCGCCCTGTCTCGTACATGGGTCCGGACTTTTAGAGAGAACTCCAATTGGCTTGGGGTGGTGACCGCCATCGGTGGGCTTCCATTCCTCCCCATCGGGGTAGTATTTTCCTTCCCGAGAGTTATTTAGATCATCTGTTTGGTACTCTCTACCATGGCATTACTTGGGTCGACATGCTTCGTGCTGAGTTGCTAGGTAATGACTTTGAGCCTAGTAGTGCTTTGAGGTACAAGGAGGCTGCTGCTGATTCGAACAATATTCTGACTGACCCCTTCGGTACTCCCTTGAATGATTTCTATGATCGGAGGCGCTTTGCTGCACAAAAGGTTTCGGTCCGTCTCAGTGCTCCTAGGCCTCCCAAGAAGAGTAGGATTGAGAGTCGTTCGGGTGGCCCTTTGAAGGCTAAGAAGAAATTAAACTTTTCCTAGTATCCCAAGATTGCAATTAATTAGACCACTTGTTAGGATTTAATGTTTTATTGTCTTTTATTGCTCAACATTATCCGTTGTAATGATCAAAATAATTCAAGAGATGAATAAAAATTGCATTTTGTTATGACATGATTGGGTAAAAATTATGTTTTAGACCGCACCCGAAGGTTGCCTACGTTCCTCTCGTGGAGAGGCTCAGGTCTCCGTAGTTCAAACAAATGAAGACCATTTTTTTTATTTTTTTATTTTTATTTCTTTGTGTGCACCCTGTTTTTTGCCTAGACCGCCCTTTCGGGTTTTCAATCTAGCGGGCTTCTTTTTTGCACGTGCTCTAATTTTTCCCTAGGCCGCCCTTGCGGGTTTCCAACCTAGCGACCGATTTTTTTTTTTTTTTTTTTTTTATGGTCTTTATTTGTTAAGCGTAGAACTTCTTGAGCTTGTCGAGGTTGACGACTTGGCGGACAAAGTAGCCAATACGGATTTCTGACGCCTTTGCTGTTGACCCATGGTTCGGGAAAGATTACGTATGGGATATCTTCCCCTTGGCGGACAAAGTAGCCATTCAGTGTCTTGCGGTAAGGTCTCAAATTGGAATCTCATCGGGATTTTTTGTTCTTGACGGCTTGCTCGTATTTCAAATCGTCTTTGGAAGGGTCATATCCCAAACTGAACTTGTTCTTAACAAAAGGGACCTTGATAGGGTGCATTCTTCCTTATTGATATTTCCCTAGGCCTAAACCGGGGAAGTAATTCATATTCCTCATCATGCGGAGGACTTTGCGATTGCCGAGGATCCATGATCCGTTTCTCCCTTCTTTGTCAATGGCGTTGATTGAGACGCCGGAGAGAGTAGAGTCTGCTAGGCCATGCTGAATTTGATGAATGGGTCCCCCCCTTCTGTGGATAGTGACGTTTTCTGCCATGACGGTCACTATTTCATCTCCATTTCGGAACTTGACACATTGATGAAGAGTTAAAGGAACGGCATTAGAATTGTGTATCCATGGTCGGCCCAAAAGCAAGTTGAATGAGGAGGGTACATCGAGCACTTGAAACGGGATGGACCTAACCATGCTCCCAAACTCAATGTCTATTTCCACCATACCTATGACTGTACGGGTAGTGCTATCGTATCCTTGGATCACTTGAGTAGAAGGCCTCAAATCTGAATTCTTAAGCCCCAGTATGCCCATGATTCGGCTAGGCATTAGGTTGAGTGCAGAACCACCGTCTACCAAGACTCTTGAAATAGGTCTCCCCCTTGCTCTCACCTTGAGATTGATGGCTTCATTGTGGTCGGAACCAAATGGCGGGAGGTCCATATCGGCGAAGGTGATGACATTGCCAAAGTGAATATGGCATATCATTGCAGTAAGGTCCTCGGGAGTTGTATCAGGAGAAACTGATGTGTCGTCAAGATTACTGATGACAAGATCTCGGTGCTTCTTTGAGGATGCAATGAGATCCCAAATGGAGATGTTGGCTTGAGTTTTCTTGAGTTGGACTAGTAAAGGGTCTTCGGGAGTGTCGCGAGCTTGCGATCTTTGAGAAGAGGTGCTTGGTGCAGAAGTAGCGTGATTGCTTGCTATGACTCGTCCGGATCGAGTTATCATGTTGACGTTCCCATCTTGCTTCTTTTTCCTATTCTCTAGTACATCCCTCATTACCTCATCGTAAGTCACAACATAACAAGAATTATCAATCTTATTCATAATGTTGGAGCCCTCATTCACAATTGGGATTGAATGAGTGGTCTCCTCAAACTCTCCTATCTCTACTACATTAACACCACCCTCATTAGGAACTATGAATTCCTTTTTGTCTATGAGATCTTGGATGACATTGCGGAGGACAAAGCATTCCTCGGTGGTGTGGCCACTATATTGGTGGTAGCCACAATACTTGTGATGAGCATGATTGGCATTGACCGTCTTGGGTTGGTACCCTTGTATGGGTGTGACTTGCCCTTCGCTTTGAGAACTTCGAAGACCTCGGTTTGGGTCATGCCTTGGAGAGGTGTGTAGACACGGTCATTTTGAGACTTCTTGCCTTGTGGAGGAGGAACCTTTTTGTAATTCCCCTTGTCGGAAGTGACGGCATTAACCGATGCCTCTTTTGTAGAGGCGGCCTTGTAACGGAAGCTAGGAGCACTTTTCTTGATCTCTTTGAGTAGGTCATCCATTCGGACTCCCGCCTCATACATTTGAGAGAAATCGTCATAGCAAGCCCCACTCAAGTGGGTGCTGAGATCAATCTTTAGACACTTGAGAAAGATGCCCATTTGTTCCTTGGTGTTAGGCCTCTCGACAATCTCGGCAAGCTTGTCATTCCACCTTCTAGTGAAGTCAATAAAGGATTCGTTGTCCCTTTGAGTGGTGTTTTCAAGCTCTTTCTTGGTCGGGCAGTGAGTGGTGTTGCCTTGGTACTGACTTTTGAAGGCAAGCATATCGGCATCCCAATCAAGACGGACTGTGAGCGGGAGAGTTGCATACCAATCTTTTGCCGCCCCCTCGAGAGTAAGAGGGAAGCATTGTGCCATAACTTTGGGAGAGACCTTCTTTGAAACCATAGCCCATATGTAGAGCCGTCAATTCAGGATAACGGGACGGGACGGGACAAGACTATGTTGTCCCGCAATCTATACGGGACTGGACGGGACGGGCCTAATTTTACGCGGGACGGAAATTTTCCGTCCCATCCCAAATCACCTCGGGACGCAGGACAATGCGCGACGAACACGGGATAAGACGATGCGGTAAAGTTTATAACAAAATATAAAATTCAACTCCATACATAAATACATAACAATACTAGAAATTGTCATAATTTGAGTTTATAATAAAATTCAACACATTCAAACAGTTAAAAAGAATAAAATGCAGTAGCTTTTCAGTTTTCACAAATGATTCCCAGTCCAGCAATGATTCCCATTCAACACATTCAAACAGTTAACAATGATTCCCACAGATTAGACAGAAATTCAATCGAAAGGGAGCTAATAGTAATACTGTAATAGCTAGCATAAATTAATCAACATTAAACCCTAACGAAATCAGGATACATAGTTACTTATGTCAATCAAAATCAGACAAATGCTGTAGTTGAGTTGAATATACTAACCGGTAACCGCTTCCCTTGAATATACTAGCCGTCGACGACGCAGTCGCCGTCGAAGTCACCGTCGCCGTCGCCGCGCTAATCGTCGGCAAGGTTTACTTACTCGTTCGTCGCCGCCGTCGGCCTAGCTAGGGTTAAATCGTGTCGTGTGTGTGTGAGTGTGAATGTGTGATACTGATCTCGGTGGGGCAGGGGCTAGTACTTGAGTTAAAAATCCAAAATAATTCGGGACGTCCCGTCCCATCCCGTCCCGTCCCGAATAGTCCCGTCCCGAATAGTCCCACATTTTTTCGGGACAAGAAAATGATGTCCCGTCCCGTCCCATATATATAGTGGGACGGTCCTGAATTGACGGCTCTACCCATATGTAAGTCTCGATGTGTGCCATGGGGCAAGAGTTGCCCTTGAATTTGCTTATGTCAGGCATCTTGAACTTGTCGGGAAGAGAAGCCATCGTGTTCATGAGGATGGATGACTGATAAAGGCTTGTATCGGAGCCTTTCCCCAAGTTGAGACCGTTGAAGCGTTGGTCGATGTAGGCCATAATTGAATCAACCATTTTGTGCTCATTGTTTTCGGTGCTCGGTTCCCCCATTTTCTTGGTGAGGGTGTTGACATAAGGACTCTCAAACAAGCCTTGGGTCCATTCGGACTCATCGTCATCTTTCTTGTTCTTACCCTTGGCAAGCTTGGTGAGCTTTTCTTTCATTTGCTCCATTTCGGCCTCGTGGGCCTCCCTTTGATTGTCAACATGGGATTGCCAAAGGTCATCCTTGTTTTGGGCCTCCTTGTTGAGAGTGGAGACTTGCTCTTGGAGAAGTTGGACCATAGCTGAGAGTTGCTCAAGAGACATGGTGTTGTCGGTGTTGGATCCGCCGGCCATTGATGCTGTCGAAGCTGTTGGAGTAATCACTTCACGAACTAACCGATTTGCTGAATCCCGGTATACTCTGTAAGTACCAATTGAACCTATATTGCAGAAGAGGCCCTTGTTAGTCTTGAGTACACTTTCGGTCCATGAATAGGCTTAGAACACACAGTGGGCACATGACTCATAACCACATAAGAAAAAGACTTTTTTTTTTCTTTTTTTTTATAAGTCGGAGGGACGGAATCCCTTTTGAGTTTCTAAGAAAATAATGGAATCGACACACTAGTATATAGACCTTCTCGCGGTCCCATATACTCATCGGATTCCATCACGCTTATGAATCGTACACATGTCGAGATTAAACTAAATTAATGTAGTAAAGCATACATGCGGGGACGGATCTTTTATTTTCGTCCATAATAACCACGTGGGGACGGAGTTTTATTTCGTCCATGATAACCACTTGACATGTATGATTTGAAGACATTAGTTTAGGGAAATCTTGACACATGAAAACCGACTTTAGTCACGGAGTGTTAGACCCTAACTAGAATTGTGTTGGCTTGTGCTCGGCTAATGAGAGGCTTAAGGTCACCCCCGGCATGTAGTCATGAACTACGCCACGGGCTGAGGTTTACCGCTTCGAAAGAGTCAAGGTCTGGTGGAGCTTGAAACTTCCTAGGACGAGCCTCGATAGGTTTGGGGTTATGAACTTGTGCGACTCGATAGTGAGCAATTTATAGGAGTTTGTGCACGTAGTGTGAGGTCCAACATGTGACAAAACATTTTTTTACTTTTTTTTAATGAAAGAAAAGCAAATAAACACATAAATTACAACTGTCGAATCACCCGTGTGACCGATAAAACAAAACACAAAAGTAAAACAGTCTAAGAGGCAAGATTAGGCCTGATGCAGGCAACTGTGCCCACACCCCAACACTCTGCTCTGTTCTGAAGCTGTCCCTATTCTGGAAACCTACCTAGAAGCGCGCGCCTCAGGCTGGTGATGTGGGAAGCGCGCGCATGGCGCAATGTCTATGGGAGGCGCCCGCTTCTGGGCAAACCTGTCAGATTGTCAGACTTTGAACTCAGGGGATTGCCCTGGTCCTAAATATGTTGTAACCCCTGCAGAAATGATTAGCGCAGAAAAAGAAGAGAAGAACAGGAAGAATATATGGAATGCGGGCGACTCTGGTCCTTGATGTGGGACGCGCGCGCCTTAGGCCAAGAAGGCCAGAGGCCCACGCTTCCCCCATCAGAGACCAGAATGCCCTGAAAGATGTAGATTTTGAACAGAATGCAAGTTTAACCCTCAAACGTCCCCAGCGGAGTCGCCACTGTAGATACCCCGGGGAGAGCACGGCTGGGCTAGAGCACGCGAGTCAATTCCTAGGATGTCTATTTGTGTTTTAGAGTCGCCACCTATGTTTTTAGAGGAACATAAGAAAAACCTAATGTGTAGCCTAAGTTTGATTACGAAAACAGAGATTCTTTGTTATGAGGTTCGGGGGTTAGGTTACGAGATGGGAAGTACTTAAACACCCATCTCTCCCAACTAATGTTGGTCTTGCTTGTTCAAATCTACATAAATGATAAAATGTTCTTCTTGTTCTTGATGATAAAAAAGGGAGTTTTAAAAGGTGTTTTGGAATGTGGGGAGATAACTCCTTGACTAGCTTCAATGAAGTGAAGTAATCTTTGGTGTCATGTCCCAAATGATTTGGGTGATTGCACGCTTGATTAAAGTAAAAGAGAAAGAAGATGGAATAGAGAAGAAAGGGAAGAATAGACTTTTTACCTATACTTTGAAGACCTTCAAACACTTCTTGGTGAGTTACTTGAAAAAAAGCATTGGAATGATTTTGGTATAGTTTTTGTAAAGAGAAATTTTGGTCTAAGAGTCCTAAAAAGGGTCCCCCTTTCCAATGGTGGAGAAGGGGGGTTTATATAGTTGTAAAACACAAGTTTTTGGTGCCAAAACTCAGTCACCAAAAAATCTTTCCCGGGCAAAATCATGTAAAATGAGCAAGGGAGAGATTCTTGGACATAAATCTGTAACTGACGCCCAGAGGCGCGCACTTCTCCCACCTTGGGTGTGGAAGGTGCGCACTTCTGGCTCCTATAGTCGGAGGCGCGCGACTCAGAGATGGCTTTTTCGACAGAATGGACTGGAAAGTCAGCCCTGTTATTCAGTTTAGCCCCTGGACTTAACGGAGTCAGTCAGGAACTTAATGGAAGTAACAGAAACTAACAAAAAACACTTAAAAGAGGGAGAAACACAAAATCAACCGTGCAATCGGGGTGAGCGGTCCAAGGCGGGGTGTCTACAAAAAAAAGATTTTTCTTTTTCTTTTTCTTACTTGCGTAAAAGTATGTGCTTCATTTTACTTTGCTCCTAGTTTCTTCTCCAGCGGTCTCCATCATCCTTTAACTACGCTGGTCTGATTCCTTTCAAGGGATACGTAGGCAGCCTTTTGGCATGACCAACCCATCATCAAGAGTGATCATACCTCCATCAAAGGTACAAGCGACTCATCTTCATCAAAGCCACAACATCAGAAATCCATCCCGAATCAAGCGGCCATGGTAAGTGAAGGTATGAACATCATTCACGCTTTCTACAAATCACATCACACACAAAAGCAATTTCTCCATCCTTTCAAAATCTCTTCCGCTTTTCAAATCACAAAGCACCACAAGCACAATTTCACACTTCTCACACGAGCACTTGTATCTGCAAAAGCATACATATAACAGGTACAAGCATTCGGTAAATGGATTCACAAACGGATTCAGCCAGCGGATTCACTAACGGATTCGTCAACAAGGGTTCACTAACGGACTCATTCAAGGGATTCACTAATGGATTCATCAAGCGGATTCAGGGATTCGTCAACAAGGGTTCACTAACGGACTCATTGAAGGGATTCACTAACGGATTCATCAAACGGATTCACTAACGGATTCGTCAAAAAGGGTTCACTAACGGAGTCATTCAAGGGATTCACTAACGGATTCATCAAACGGATTCACTAACGGATTCATCAACAAGGGTTCACTAACGGCCTCATTCAAGGGTTCACTAACGGATTCATCAACAAATTCAACAAGCGGATTCACTAACGGATTCAGCCGGCAGATTTACCAATGAATCATGCCACCCCCTCTATCAACAAAAGTCGCTCACACAGGGAGCGCACCCCTATCTCTCGCAATTTCAAATTCCTGCTTTCATCGAGTCTTTGCTTTCTTTTCTTTCTTTTTCTTTGTCGATGTCCTCGGCGGTTGTCTTTCTTTCGTCGACGCGTTTTGCTTTGCAATCCACGTTGCCGAGGGGATCTGTAGACACCCCGCCTTGGACCTCTCACCCCTATTGCATACATAGTATTTTTATTTATCTTGTCTTTGTTAATTTCTGTTACTTCGGTTAAGTTCCTAACTGATTCCGTTAGTTTTGGACTAAACTGCATAACAGAGTTAACTTTTAGGGTCATTCTGTTATTCTGTCCTTTTCTGCCGCGGGCGCCTCCGACACTGTCAACGGGATGTGCGCGCGTCTCGCCCCTAAAGCCGGACTCGCGCGCCTCCCATTATGGCAGTAACATATTGCACCTTATTTCCCTCATTTTTCTTGATCACAAAAACATCTTTTTACCTCCACATTCATCCCCCCTAGTTTTGTAACCTCCAATCCCATTATTCTAGCCTTTGCTTTAAAAAACAAAATATTTCTTTTTATTATTATTTGATTTTATCTTTATTAATTATTTTTATTTATTTTCTTATTGGTTGAAAAGCTATCTTTTCCTCTCTTTTTCAACTATAAAAACCCTCTCTTTTTACCTTAGAAAGGGACCCAAAAACTTTCTCTACATCTACACTATACACATTTCTCTCTAGAATTCCCTCTACAAGAATTCTCCCAACAACAATTCAAGCATCAAAACTCTATACTTTTCAAGTCAAAGTTTGAAGTCCTCTTCTAAAGGTACAACTTCACTTTTCTTGTCTTACTTTATTCTTCTTAATGTATGCAATCCTCATCAATTGGGACATGACTAAATGACCACTTTACTACATTAAAGTTGGTTAAGGTTATCTCCCTACATTTCAATCCTTATCTCAATTTATTATTCTTCTCTTAATGTAATATTTGGCATTAATATAAATAAAATAATTCTCTTTTATTTCCCTTTGCAATTCCCCTTTTCTTTACATTATAATTGTTGCCAAAATCTTGCGTAAAACGCGTTTTACGAAACGCATAGGAAAAACGTGTTTTTAAAAAACGCGCGGTGGCATTTTTTGTAAATAATCGGAACATCTCAAACGGTTCTGGATATCAATATAAAGCCTTCTGGATATCCAGAAACTGTGAAAGTGATAGCTAGAAGGGGTTCTGGATATCAATAACAAGCATTCTGGATATGATTTTCAAACACATTTGAAAAAAAAAATCATGGCCAATAAACTTTCTGGATATCAAGTTCAAGGGGTTCTGGATATAGATAAATATAGTCTTCTGGATATGATTTATGAAGCATCTCTAGTGAGAAAACAAAGCTGAAAAGAACCTTTGAAACTGATATCCAGAACCTTTGAGACCAATAGCCAGAACCTCGCCAGAAGGTTTTTTTTTTTTGAAAAAAAAAATGAAGAGCATTTGTTGTGTTAATAGATAGCCAGAAACAATGTTTAGGATGTCCAGTTGGTGTGTTATGAATGTCCAGATAGTGTGTTAATGACCGCCAGCTGATTTTGAAAAACACGTTTTTCCTAGCACTAGGAAAAACGCGTTTTACATGAGACCAACTCATAATTGTTAGCACTTTTCTCATATTAAAATAAGAACATTTAGCATTAGAACACCAATAGTAGCAAGACCCGCGTAAGCGGGGCGGAGTGGGTGTTTAAGTACTTCCCACTCCGTCATCTAACCCCCGAACCCTTCTCTCCCGAATCTCTGGTTTTGTACATAAATTAGGCTTTTTCTAGGTTTTTCTTATGTTCTTTTAAAAACATAGGTGGCAACTCTAAACAATTAAAACAAGTTAGACATCCTAGGATCCTTCCACCGCTCTAGCCAAGTTGTGGACTCTCCCGGGGTATCTACAGAGAAAGATCCTAGGATGTATGTACAAAAACCTATCGCCACCCACACTCTTGCCATGTTATTCAGTTTAGTCCCTGGAATTTGCTTATGTCGGGCATCTTGAACTTGTCCACACTCTTTTGACACCGTTGAAGCGTTGGTCGATGTAGGCCATAATTGAATCGACCATTCCTATCCCATATACTAAGCGGTGGTGCAGTCCGACTCGTAGACTTGGATGGTGATCAATTGCCAAAGGAGGTCAACCTCGACAAGCTCAAGAAGTTCTACGCTTAACAAATAAAGACCATAAAAAAAAAAAAAAAAAAATCGCTCGCTAGGTTGAAAACCCGCAAGGGTGGCCTAGGCAAAAATTAGAGCACGTGAAAAAAAGAAGCCCGCTAAATTGAAAACCCGAAAGGGCGGTCTAGGCAAAAAAACAGGCTGCACAAAAAAAAAATGGTCTTCATTTGTTTGAACTACGGAGACCTGAGCCTCTTTACGAGAGGAACGTAGGCAACCTTCGGGTGCGGTCTAAAACACAATTTTTTTACCCAATCATGTCATAACAAAATGCAATTTTTATTCATCTCTTGAATTATTTTGATCATTACAACGGATAATGTTGAGCAATAAAAGACAATAAAACATTAAATCCTAACAAGTGGTCTAATTAATTGCAATCTTGGGGTACAAAGAAAAATCTAATCTTTCTTCGGTTTGGGAACCCATTGTTTCTTGCTATGGCCTTTGATCTTCTTGATTGGGGGCGGAGCACTCTCGGAACTGCCAAGACGAGAGAAGACGCTAGGACGAGACGGTGCCTCATCAACAACCTTCCTCTTGCCTTTGTCAAAAGAAGCTTTGACCTGAGCCTTGTGAGCCTTATTTGGGCGCTTCCACACATAGGGAGAATTGCCTTTGCCTTTGCCTTTCTTGTTCTTCGGAAAATAACATGGCCTAGGGGCTTCAACACGAACCGCCGGCCTCGAACGTTCAACCACAACATCGTTAGGCCTCCCCAAACGATCAAAGACACTCGGGCGTGCCTTCACAATAGGGATGGGCATCGACTTCTCACCCTCCGGGACGGACACTTTTACCTCAAACGAGAAAGTCATGGGAGCCATTCTTGAAAAGAATTTGGGGCTTAGAGTGATAAGAAGTAGTGCAGAATATTGCTGTGTGACCAAACTGGTCGAAATAGGTTCAAATTTATAGCTGTTGGGGATCTTTTGGCCAGCAAATGTCAAGTCCCAGATTTCGCTACCCAGAAGCGCGCGCCTCTCGCCACCCACATGACCAGCGCGCGCGTCCTGAAACCACCAGCCGAGGCGCCCATCTCCCGTTCCAGAAAAGCCTCAATTGTCCCTTGTCAAAGAAAGAAATCACACAAGAAGGAAGCCCAAGTATTCCCGAAATCAACAGGATCAACGTCCTTCATCAAGCCACAACAATCTCTGCCCTTGAACGCATAGTGTGGCACACAATAATTTGGTCCGCCCCTAAGGCACGTCTAAATTAAAGTAAGATAGAAACTCACACCAAAAGTAGGGTGTTTCTCTTTCTCTCTCTCTTACAAAAGTTGAAGTCAATCTCAAAATTCTCTTCGGTCTGCAGTCAACTGTGCCCGCACCCCGGGAAAAGTCAACATCAAATGCAGCCACAAATAGCAATTTGGTCCGCGGTGAGCCATTAAATTCGCCATTTCTTAAAGCAACTCAACAGATTCATTCAACGGGTTCACTAACGGATTCGTCAACAAGGGTTCACTAACGGACTCATTCCCTGGATTCACCAACGGATTCATTCAACGGGTTCACTAACGGATTCGTCAACAAGGGTTCACTAAAGGGCTCTTTTAAAGGATTCACTAACGGATTCATTCAACGGGTTCACTAACGGATTCGCCAATAAGGGTTCACTAACGGGCTCATTCCCTGGATTCACCAACGGATTCATTCAACGGGTTCACTAACGGATTCGTCAACAAGGGTTCACTAACGGGCTCATTCAAAGGATTCACTAACGGATTCATTCAACGGGTTCACTAACGGATTCGTCAACAAGGGTTCACTAACGGGCTCATTCAATGTATTCACTAACGGATTCATTCAACGGATTCACTAACGAATTCGTCAACAAGGGTTCACTAACGAATTCGTCAACAAGGGTTCACTAACAGCCGCATTCAAGGTATTCACTAACGGATTCATTCAACGGATTCACTAACGAATTCGTCAACAAGGGTTCACTAACGGCCGCATTCAAGGGATTCACTAATGGATTCATTCAACGGATTCACTAACGAATTCATCAACAAAGGTTCACTAATGGCCTCATTCAACGGATTCACTAACGGATTCGTCAACAAATTCATCAAGCGGATTCACTAACGGATTCGTCAACAAAGGTTCACTAACGGGCTCATTCAAAAGGTTCATCAAACCGATTCACTAACGGATTCGTCAGCAAGGTTCACTAACGGACTCACCTAATGGATTCACTAACGGGTTCATCAAGCGGATTCACTAACGGATTCAGCCGGTAGGTTTACAAATGGATCATGCCACCTCCTCTATCAACAAAAGCAGCTCACACAGGGAGCGCACCCCTATCTCTCGCAATTTCAAATTCCTGCTTTCATCGAGTCTTTGCTTTTTTTTTGGTGATGTCCTCGGCGGATGTCTTTTCTTTCGTCGGCGCGTTTTGCTTCGCTATCCACGCCGCCGAGGGGCTCTGTAGACACCCCACCTTGGGCCGCTCACCCCGATTGCACGGTTTATTTTGTGTTTATCCCTCTTTTAAGTGTGTTTTGTTAGTTTCTGTTACTTCTGTTAAGTTCCTGACTGACTCCGTTAAGTCCAGGGGCTAAACTGAATAACAGGGCTGACTTTCCAGTCCATTCTGTCGAAAAAGCCATCTCTGAGTCGCGTGCCTCCGACTATAGGAGCCAGAAGCACGCGCCTTCCACACCCAAGGTGGGAAGCGCGCGCCTCTGGGCGTCAGTTACAGATTTCTGTCCAAGAATCTCTCATTTGCTCATTTTACATGATTTTGCCCGGGAAAGATTTCTTGGTGACTGAGTTTTGGCACCAAAAACTTGTGTTTTACAACTATATAAACCCCCCTTCTCCACCATTGGAAAGGGGGACCCTTTTTAGGACTCTTAGACCAAAATTTCTCTTTACAAAAATTATACCAAAATCATTCCAAGGCTTTTTTCAAGTAACTCACCAAGAAGTGTGTGAAGGTCTTCAAAGTATAGGTAAAAAGTCTATTATTCCCTTTCTTGTCTTTTCCATCTTCTTTCTCTTTTACTTTAATCAAACGTGCAATCACCCAAATCATTTTGGGACATGACACCAAAGATTACTTCACTTCATTGAAGCTAGTCAAGGAGTTATCTCCCCACATTCCAAAACACCTTTTAAAACCCCCTTTTTTTTATCATCAAAAACAAGAAGAACATTTTATCATTTATATAGATTTTGAACAAGCAAGACCAACATTAGTTGGGAGAGATGGGTGTTTAAGTACTTCCCATCTCGTAACCTAACCCCCGAACCTCATAACAAAGAATCTCTGTTTTCGTAATCAAACTTAGGCTACACATTAGGTTTTTCTTATGTTCCTCTAAAAACATAGGTGGCGACTCTAAAACACAAATAGACATCCTAGGAATTGACTCGCGTGCTCTAGCCCTGCCGTGCTCTCCCTGGGGTATCTACAATATCCACCTACGTTTTAGGAGAGAATGACAAGATATTCCCCTATGTTTTAGGAGAGGATGACAGATATCCGCCTACGCTTTAGGAGAGGGCGAAAGATGTCCACCTACCAAGAACGCTTTAGGAGAGGATGACAAATATCCGCCTACGCTTTAGGAAAGGATGACAGATATCCGCCTACGCTTTAGGAGAGGGCGAAAGATGTCCACCTACCAAGAACGCTTTAGGAGAGGATGACAGATATCCGCCTACGCTTTAGGAGAGAGCGAAAGATGTCCACCTACCAAGAATGCTTTAGGAGAGGATGACAGATATCCGCCTACATTTTAGGAGAGAATGACAAGATATTCCCCTACGTTTTAGGAGAGGATGGCAGATATCCGCCTACGCTTTAGGAGAGGGCGAAAGATGTCCACCAACCAAGAACGCTTTAGGAGAGGGCAAAAGATGTCCACCTACCAAGAACGCTTTAGGAGAGGATGACAGATATCCGCCTACGCTTTAGGAAAGGATGACAGATATCCGCCTACGCTTTAGGAAAGGATGACAGATATCCGCCTACACCTTAGGAGAGGGCGAAAGATGTCCACCTACCAAGAATGCTTTAGGAGAGGATGACAGATACCCGCCTACGCTTTAGGAGAGGGCGAAAGATGTCCACCTACCAAGAACGCTTTAGGAGAGGATGACAGATTTCCACCTATGCTTTAGGAAAGGATGACAGATATCCGCCTATGCTTTAGGAGAGGGCGAAAGATGTCCACCTACCAAGAACGCTTTAGGAGAGGATGACAGATATCCGCCTACGCTTTAGGAGAGAACAAAATATGTTCCCCTACCCCGAACTCTAGGAGAGGATGACAAATATCCCCCTGCGCTAAAGGAGAGGATAAAGGATATCCCCCTTTCGGTTGGGCTACCATCACAAAAGCCCTTAGATTTGAGACGCCAAGTTCCTCACCCGACCTTGAACGGTAACCCTTAGGTTTGAGACGCCAAGTTCCTCACCAGACTTTGAACGGTCACCCTTAGGTTTGAGACGCCAAGTTCCTCACCCGACCTCAACGGTCGCCTTTAGGTTTGAGTAGCCTTAAAGTTTCTCACCCTTTGAACTACGTTAGGCTTGATTCCCCGCAAACGGGATACGCAGGAATCCTATACCACTAGGTTCAGCCATGCAACCAAATCGGCCAAAGCCGTCTTCCCATCATAGACAGATTGGGATGCTTTTTTATCGACAACACCGCTTCCATAAAGCAACGTTGCCGAGGGGCTCTGTAAGTACCCCAATCTGAAACTTAAATCGACCTTAGAGGTAACCTTAGCACGATTCAGGGATAAACTGATAGGCTAGGACCTCACTAAGATAAATTGAAAATTCTAGGACTATTCTGGAATTAAACTTAGAAAAATCTAGAAGCTCGCCAGGCTGAGCCGTACGGATGGTTTGGACGCGGGGAAGGCCTAGCCGTACGGCTGGTTTAGGCACCCTCAGTCCTTATAAATTAAGACCTTTGCTGATCATTTCAGGGGGGAGAAATGGTTTTGTGAGTTGAAACTCTGCAGAATTGAGAGCAGAACATAAACACAAACACACTTGAGTGAAAGAGAGAGGAAGCTAGGTTAGAACAAAAATATTGGTGAGGCCTCCTTCTCCCCCATCTTCTCTTCATCTCTTATTCTACCTTAACTTTGCTTATTTACTCATTTATGTCTTTACATTTCTTGCAATGATATAAATTGGAACCAAGCCTTGACTTGATTCATGGTGCCCTCATGTTCTCTGCATGATCAAGGGTTACAAACCAAGGATAATCAAGGCTTATTATGATTTAATGCACATTTACTTTATGTCTTTACATTATTGCAAATTTACTTTATGTCTTTACATTTATGCAATTTACTTTCATGTCTTTACATTTATGTCTTGTATTTAAGCTTGGCTTGGTGATCCATTACACATATGGAGAAAGCCCCCTTTATTTATGTTGATTAACTTGAGGATGATCAAGTTTGGGTGGTAAAGTTTCAATCTTTACCATTCAAACTTTGATCAATCCTTAATAATGTCCATTTAGATAGTAAAGACTCAATCTTTATCCATTTAAAGATTGATTTTTTGATATCCCAAGGTTTTCCTTGGATGAATCATCCATTTGGAAGTCAAAGTCTTCATCTTTGATCATCCAAATGGTGATTTTGGCTCAAATGCCATGTTCATCAACTTTGCCCTTTTCACCCCAATTATTGCCTTGATCATGCCCAAAACCATGTTGTTTTGGTGTCTAATTAGTGATCAATGGCATAGGGATGACTCAATCCATGTTTTGTGCAAAGAAATAAATTGAAAAGATTCAAAACAGTTCAGTTTTAGCAGAATACTCTGTTTCTGCCTGAAACTGGACTGATTCCTGATAAACTGTCAAAATTCCCAGGACAACCCCTTATAGCCGTACGGCTGGTTTGTCCAGGGAATGCTTTTTTGACTTTGCCCCCCTTTTCTGTTAAAATGTTCGCAAAATAAACCCAAAACTGTTAACTTTTTAACAGGTTTTGTTAAATATCGGTTTCTCCCATTCTCAAAAATACACACACACACACACTTGCACACTTTTGGTCAACAAACTTAGGGAGACTCGGTTTTTCGAGGTGTTTTGGGTGAACCGCGATAAGTTCTTCCCAAAGCGTAACATGACCTCCGAACTCATTTTCTCTAACCTTTTCCGTTAAATTTGGGTTTAAAATTAAATTAACGTGGCGACTCCGTTTTGTTTGAAAAGCAAAGGTCCGTGTTCGATCTACGAGGGGAAAACCATCCGTTTTTTCCCGTGGGCATCTTACAGCGGGTTGGGCCCAAAGTAGACAATATTATATTATTGTGGAGTGGTGGGGGTGGTCGCGGTTCCAACAACTGGTATCAAATCCCAGGTTGATGGATGAGGCCGATGCGCAGTGGACCACGTGTGTGAGATATGTGGGATTTCCTGTGGTGTGACCTCGCGATTGGAGCATAATGTGTGCCTTGTGCGAAAGTCTTCCCGATATTGGTGATCGGGCGGCGTGTCCCGTAGGTGGTGAATAGAGGCGGTATAAGTAAACTTCGCTAGAGGTGGTCCTTGGTTTGAGGGGGGTTTGTTGGGGTGTCAACCCAAGTCCCACATCGGCATTTGAAAGAAGAATTGCTTAGTATATAAAGATGTCCACACACTCCATTAGTATGAAGCCTTTTGGAAAATGACAAAAAAAAATCCGTGCGGGCTGTGCCCAAAGCGGACAATATCATACTATTGTGGTGCGGTGGGGGTGGTCGCGGTCCCAACACCAGCATGACTCAAAAACAACATTTTCTACACCATGGTACTCGGCTTCGACACTTAACCCAAAGTAGGTTATCGTTTAGAAGACTACGATATAAAATAAATACACAATAGCCGGACGTGGATAGCCATCCATATATGAGAGAAAAACGAATTTAGGAAAGCATTCGTATGAGCCACCATTGGGTTATGCATGAATAAGCAGATTTGTTGTATTGCATAAGAAAAATCGGGACTCGTGAAAGTAAGATACTGTAAGGCACCCGCAAGACTATGGTATAAGAAAGGATCATCAAACGAAACAGACGAAGTAGCAGTTAGCTTACTTCGTATCAAGTTAGCTTGGACTTCGTATCAACTGGAGTAATCGTGGTCTTGCACGAGAAAGTTATTGTCTTTAAATTAAAAACTAAATACAAATCTCAACCGATCAAAGGTCACATTGGTATATAATTAATATTTAACACATTTTTTTAAATAATGTTGGTACTTGATATATCTACTAAAGTCAAATATTTATCGTGTACCAACTAAATTTTTAAAGTTAGTATGCTATACCAACCAAAATAAGATATTTGTAATGTGTACCAACTTTTGATATACCAAAAATGTTGTATACCAACTAAATTTTTAAAGTTGGTACGCTGTACCAACCAAAATCAGATATTTGTATTGTGTACCAGCTTTTGATATACCAAATATGTTGGTATGTGTACCAACTTTTGATATACCAAATACTCCCTCCGTCCCATTTTAAGAGTCAAAAAATGGGTGGGTTCAAGAATTAAGGAAAATGTGATGTGTTGTGAGTGTTTGATAGTTGGGAATGAGATAGAAAGTGGGGTAGAGAGGAGTTAGTGGATAATTATTGTGAGTATGACAAGTAGGACCCACTTTTCATTTTAGGATTTTGACTCTTAAAATGGGACACCCTTTTAGGAAAATTTTGACTCTTAAAATGGGACGAAGTGAGTATATTTAATACAATTGCTTTTACCCTTTTTATATGGCAGATTGCGCTTTACTGCTACTAAGTTCACACGAAACTGCAATGTAGGACTTAATGTTCCAATTTTTGCAATTTCGTACAGCATGGTCACAAATTGTAGCAATTCAAGGCAAAAAATGGATGACACTTGACAAAAGCTAACTAAATAAACGAAAAATATAACGAGCATTTATAAAATTTACATTTTCAGCCCGTACAATTTAGTACTTTTATGAAAATATATTGTAACAATTAGGTTTAAGAAAAAAGTATTATAAAATAATATATAAAAGATTTTTTAAAAAAAATAATATAATATATACAGAAAAAGTAGAGAAACTTAAAACAAAATCAATAATCTAGTCAACCACAGAAAACATAAGAAGAACACGACATTTTTTTTTTTTTTTTTTTAAACATACAAAAGGAAGACAAATATGCCTGCTAGGGCTGAAAATGTAAATTTAAAAAGATGTTAGTTTAATAAACAATTTAATTAGGAAAAGAAAAAATGGGAATATATTTTTTAATAATCCTTCCGTCCCATAACAATGTGCACAATTTTAGGTGTGCACGAGAATTAAAGAGGGATTATTAGTGGGTAGTTATTATGTCACATTTTTATGAGACACAAGTAGTATATAAAAATGTATTCTCAATCATTTTATTTTTCTGATTAAATGGTTTATTCAATTAATTTCTTGTTAAATTTAGATTTTCAGACCAGAAAGATATATTTGTTTTTTTTTTGTATGTTAAAAAAAGTAGTCGTATTATTTGTATATTCTCATGTGACAGATTATATTTTTGATTTTTTTTCTTCTTTAAATTTTTCCCCCATACATATCATATAATTTTTAATACCATTTGTATAATGCCGTTCCCCCTAAATTTATGTTTTTTTATTTTTTTTCATACATATCATATAATTTGTATGTTAAAAAAAAGTAGTCGTATTAATAATGCTTTTTTTCCCTAAATTTAATTGGAGAAAACTACCGTCTAGTCCCTCATCCTAAGCCTAATTACCACATAATCCAGCCCAATATTTCCATCTACCATCTAGTCCAAGCTAATTTTTTATTTACCATCTAGTCCATTAAAATTATTAAATCTCGAAACTTCCCTACTATAAATGAAACCCTACCCCCTCCTCCCTCACGCAGTCACACACTCACGCACGCACACACTCTCTCTCTAACCTTACCTCCAACGCCCCACCTCTCCCCACCCCCGGCGACCCCACCCCACCCCTAACCCCGGCGACCCACCTCCCGTCACCGGCTCACCATTTCTTCTCCGTCACCAGCGGGTTTTCAAAGCTAACGGCAAAGACTTACTGGCGAGTCGATTTCAACCGGCGACCCCACCCCTCCCCTAACCCCGGCGACCCACCCCTCCCCTAGCCCCGACGACCTTTCTCCCGTCATCGGCGCACCATTTCTTCTTCGTCACCGGCGAGTCGATTTCAACAGATCTGATTCTCTCTCTTTCGTATCTAGATCTATCTCCCTCCATTTCTCTCTCTTCCTACCTCCGGCCATCTCCATGTTCCATCCTCTTCCACATCTGCGATCAGAATCAATCACCGCTGTTTCAATCGTAGTCGGACGCGTGAAAGGAATAGATTTTGCACCGGCCCTTCTTCTCCGGTAAACACACCAAGATCTGTTCATACATTATTTCAAATTTTTGTTTCTCATTCTGTTAGAACTTAGCTAGAATTTGATTTAAAGTATTCCAGCATTCTCTTAAGTTTCATTATGCTTGTCATTTATCTCGTTTGTCTCGTTGGTTTCTTGTTTGCCGGAATTTTGTTTTTTTAGGAAGAAGCTATTTCAGGGGACGGCTTATTTTAGTTTTATTTCTGTTGAGAGGAAATTGATGATTATGGAAGATGTTATTATCATACTTATCAATGGTTGTGCTAGTTTCTTTCAGTGGATGATTCTCCAAGAAGTTGCTGAAATTCCCACTACAGCCCCGTCGAGCCAGTAAATTTCACAATCTGATTCCATATGAACTACTGCATTGCAGATCACAATTAAACAACTGTGAAATATTGTAAACTTAAGATTGGTCTATATGAGAATGGTTGATTATACACAATTCACTCGCAAGTCGTCTAGTTTCGCATTGCCAGTGAGCTACATTGTAGATAACAAGGATTTAAAGACCAATTTGGACAGCAGAAACGTTTCAATTGTGAATTCGTTATTGCTAGTTGTTATTCGAATAATTGTGAATTTGTTTTTTGAAGTTGTTCCCAGAAAAATTGTGAATTTGTTTTTGAAACAACTTTGAACTTGTTGTTAGAACATCTGTGAACATGTTTTTGGAACAAGTGTGAACTTATTCTTGGAACAAGTGCGAACTTACAATTGCGAACTTACATTTGTGAACTTACAACTGTGAACTTGTTCGAACAAGTGCGAACTTGTTATTGGAACAAGTGCGAACTTGTTTTTGGAACAAGTGCGAACTTGTTATTGAAACAATTGCGAACTTACAATTGCGAACTTACATTTGCGAACTTACAATTACGAACTTACATTTGTGAACTTACAATTGTAAACTTACAACTGTGAACTTGTTAGAGCAAGTGCGAACTTACAATTGCGAACTTGTTATTGGAACAATTGGGAACTTACGATTGCGAACTTACATTTGCGAACTTACAGTTGTGAACATACAACTGTAAACTTGTTCTTGAAAAAAATAGTAATTTTTTTTTGAAAATTGTGAATTTGTTCTTGGAATAACTGTAAACTTGTTCTGGAACAACTGTGACCTTGTTCTTGAACAACTGTGAATTTGTTCTTGATTTTTTTTTTTTTTTTTGAAAAATGTGAATTTGTTGTTAAGAGATGTTAATTTGTTCTTGTAGAAAATGTGAAGTTGTTTTTTTTATATAAAGAATAATTCTTTCTTTTTTTCAAAAAAAAAAAAAAATGGACACCGGAAAATGGTCGTCGGAGGTGGTCGCCGGAGGTGGTTGGGATGGGTGGTCAAAGGTGGTTGGAGAGAGAAAGTGAAATGATGGAGGGAGTGGCATTAATGTAATTTTTCATTAAAAAAAAATGTAACGATTGTCTTTAAAAATAGATCTGAATCCTACACCACCAAATAAAACACGTTAGATTTTGAATACAACAAATGTATTATAAGCTACTCTAGATCATCACTCATATTCTTTGTTATAAAGCTTTATAGAGAAACTCAGGTTAACTGAAGATTAGTCTCTCACATTAGCCTTTTAGATAGTGACAGGAAGTCAAAATACTTGGCTGATTAATGAGTCCTAAGATGGTTCTGATACTATGCTAACTATTATGGTATTAATTCATTAACTATTATGTGAACTTGCTCACATTTGGGGAAATCGGAGTTGGGATTCTCTTGATACCATCCCTTTGGTGAGGATACATGCTTTGGATTCTCTTGATATGATCCCTTGCAAGATCTAGACCAATGTTTGAAGACCTTGGTACTATGGTGCATAGTAAATTAAGTGACATCTTACTATTAAAGGGATCTTTAAAGATTTAGTTTAAGCAGTCCAGTGCCAATCTTGGATTGATCATGGACAAGTCATCCACAGCTAAAGGCTACACGGACAACAGGTGTTATGTTCAGCAATATAAAATCTCATGTAGAAAGGATAATAACTTCTATTATACACAAGTGAACTTTGGCCAAACATTAATGCCAATCGAATCATCCTAGCGAGATTCTAAAAGTTGTTATTGGTAAATTTTTAAGTGATTTATCAATAACAATTTTTTAAATTGCACTTGGGTGATTAGTTTGACATTAAAAGGTGGTCAAGTTTCACTTGACTAAAAAAGTCAAACGTGGCCAATACAAATGGGATGGAGAGTATTTGTTGATCACTTGCTAAATAATATGATCAGTTATGGAGAGTAAAAAGATGTGCCTTAATTGTGATGTTCTACTTTTTGAAATGAATTGATGTGGTACTTCCTGTCTCTCCTCAGAACACGGATTCAGGTGAAATCATGAAGGAACCTGAAATGGAGGAATTGGAGACTAATGCTATGGTACATTTATTAGCTTTGTTTTATTTATCTTCAAACCAAAACACATGCCAAATGTTCATATGCACATGTTTACTACTTTTTCCATCCGGAACAAAATGAATTGTGAATTTATTGACAAAAAAGTTCAAATGTAACCAATATAAATGGGGTGGAGGGAGTATTTTTTTTTTAGTTGCTTGATGATATGAAACAGTTATGGAACACAAAAAAAGATGTTGTACCTGAATTACCTTTATTTTCATGTGCTACTTTCTGAAATGAACATCAAAGCAGAGACTACATCTCCGACTACATCTCCATTGGAGATGTACCTTTATTACCTTAACCTTGTCTTACTTGAGCTCCTCAAAGGCAAAATGAATGTGAAGTCAACTGCTATTGTAATGTTTATACGTGTGTGTGTGTACCCACAAATGTGGTGTGTGTTTATTACTTTTTCCACTCGTACGCATTAAATCCATAATCTTGATGTGGTATTTCCTGTCTCTCCTTAGAACATGGATTTAGGACAAAATAAATGTTAATACATTTAACATTTATGTGTGCTTACTACTTCTCCACTCGTACACGTGTGTAAATAGCAATTTTTTTATGTGGCACTCTCTTTCTGTTTTCAAAGAACATCTATTCAAGTGAAATCATTAAGGAATTGGCATTGGATGAAAGTGAGACTATTGTTACGACACACATATTTGCTATGAAACACTTGTTAGCTTTCTTTTGTTTATCTTGCTCGAAGACAAAAGGAACGCCATATGTTAATGTGGGTAAATAGTTGAGTAGTATACAAGTGTATGTGTGTGCACATGTTCACTCACGTCCACACAAACACATGAACTTTTGAGGTAGTTGTAATTTATTTTTTATTATTATTTTTTTTTCTAACGTAATTCTGTTAATTGATGATTTATCTATGAAATTTTATGAGTATAGAGATATTTTATTATTCTGACAAAAAAAGGTATGCAGTTTATGGTTGTTTGTGCAATGCTATGAACTTTAATGACACAAAACATGTGAGAGAATAATTTTGATTACTTTCTTAGATGAACATAGATTCAGTTGAAGTTAGAAGGAAACTACTATGGAGGATTCGTTGGCTACTTCTTTGATGGTGATGTACCTTCATTGCCTAGTTTTGTTTGTCTTACTTGAGCTCCTCAAAGCCAAAATGGCTATGAACTGTTATTTTATTACTATGCACATGTGCGTGCGTGCGTTTGTGTGTGTGTTTTTGTATGTATGTGTGTTCAGTACTTTTTCCACTTGTACACATTAGAGCCAAAATTTTGATGTGGTGCTTTATGTTTTCTTAGAAGATCAGGAATTCAAGTGAAATCATGAAGGAATCGGTAATGGAGGAGCTGGGGACTAATGCTATGGTACATTCATTAGCCTTGTTTTGTTCATCACGCTCCATGCCAAAATGAATGCCAAATATTAATATGCGTGTGTAAGTAGTAACTGTATATACGTGCACACGTTGCACGCACATATACACGTAGGAACTCCGGTTTGTTTGTCTATAGTCTATACAACATTTTGGTGTCTAGTTATTATAAATAAGAGATTGGGTGCGTATGATTTCAAGCATGAGAACCAAGGTCAATTGATCTTAGTCATACACCACCAAATGAAACGCGTTAGATTTTGAATACAACAAATGTGTAATAAGCTACTCTAGATCATCACTCACATTAGCCTTTTAGATAGTGACAACCTGAAATCAAAATACTTGGCTGATTACTAAGTCCTAAGATGGTTCTGATACAATGCTAACTATAATGGTAATAATTCATTAACTATTATGTGAACTTGTTCAGATTTGGAGAAATCGGAGTTGGGATTCTCTTGATACCATCCCTTTGGTGAGGATACATGATTTGGATTCTCTTGATATGATCCCTTGCAAGATCTAGACCAATGTTTGAAGACCTTGGTACTATGGTGCATAGTAAATTAAGTGACATCTTTCTATTAAAGGGATCTTTAAAGCAATAGTTTAAGCAGTCCTGTGCCAATCTTGGATTGATCATGGACATGTCATCCACATCTAAAGGCTACACGGACAACATGTGTAATGTTCAGCAATATAAAATCTCATATAGAAAGGATAATAACTTCTATTTTACACAAGTGAACTTTGGCCAAACATTAATGCCAATCGAATCATCCTAGCGAGATTCTAAAAGTTATTGGTAAATTTTTAAGTGATTTATCAATAACTATTTTTTGAATATTAGATTGACATTAATAGGTGGTCAAATTTCACTTGACTAAAAAAATCAACGTGGCCAATACAAATGGGATAAGAGAGTATTTGTTTTTCACTTGCTTAATGATATGATACAGTTATGGAGAGTAAAAAAGATGTACCTTAATTTTGATGTTCTAATTTTGAAATGAATTGATGTGGTACTTCCTGTCTCTCCTCAGAACACGGATTCAGGTGAAATCGTGAAGGAAGCTGAAATGGAGGAATTGGAGACTAATGCTACGGTACATTTATTAGCTTTGTTTTATCTATCTGCTTCAAACCAAAATACATGCCAAATGTTAATATGCGCATGTTTACTACTTCTTCCACCCGGATCAAAATGAATTGTGAATTTTATTGACGAAAAAGGTCAAATGTGACCAATAGAAATGGGATGGAGGGAGTATTTGTTTTTTTTTTTTTTTTTTTTAGTTTCTTGATGATATGAAACAGTTATGGACAAAAAAAGAAAAGAAAAGAAAGAGTTTTACCTTAATTTTCATGTGCTACTTTCTAAAATGAACATCGAAGCAGAGACTACATCTCCATTGGAGATGTACCTTTATTACCTTAACCTCGTCTTACTTGAGCTCCTTAAAGGCAAAATGAATGTGAAGTCAACTGCTATTGTAATATTTATACGTGTGTGTGTGTACCCACACATGTGGTGTTTGCTTATTACTTTTTCCACTCGTACGCATTAAATCCATAATCTTGATGTTGTATTTCCTGTCTCTCCGAAGAACACAGATTTAGGTCAAAATAAATGTTACTACGTAATACATTTAATACATTTAACATTCATGTGTGTTTACTACTTCTCCACTCGTACACGTGTGTAAATAAGATTTTTTTTATGTGGCACTCTCTTTCTGTTTTCATAGAACATCTATTCAAGTGAAATCATTAAGGAATTGGCATTGGATGAAAGTGAGACTATTGTTACTGACACACTTATTTGCTATTAAACACTTGTTAGCTTGCTTTTGTTTATCTTGCTCGAAGACGAGGAACGCCATATTTTAATGTGGGTAAATAGTAGAGTAGTATACAAGTGTATGCGTGTACACATGCTCACTCACGTCCACACAAACACATGAAATGTGTGTGCGCGATGTTGTTATATACTACCTCCGTCCCAGCTCAATGTGCACAATTGACTTTTTTGGTCAACTCAATTGAACTTTGACCATAGTTTTATGAAAATTTAGATTTTTCTATGAAATTCTAAAAAATGTTATTGATACTATTCCTAAGGGCATCTCCAATGGAGAACACCAAATTTGGTGTAAGTTTTGCACCAAATGTCACACTAAATTTTTTTTTACTCCAATGTATAACACTATTTTTCACACTAAAAAGGAATATTCCCCTTCCACCTCATTTTCCACTAACTCTCATTATTTCACAAACAATACTTGAAGTCTAGTCTTTTACATATTAACCCCCTCTCTTTTAATAGAGATGATACAATTCTCTAAAAAACACTTTTTATTATGTAATATTATATTTTTATAATTATTTTTAATGCATTGTACTTTTGTAATTTGAGTAAATATGCTATGTAATTTATTTACAAATAAGCTAATTAGCCTAATTTACAATATGTAACTTTTTAGAATTTGAGGGACTAAATTTGACGAATGAAACTATTACACCAAATTTGGTGCAAGTGAATAGTGTTACACCAAATTTGGTGTAACACTATTCATTTACACCAAATTTGGTGTAAATTATAGTGTCCATTGGAGGAATGAATAGTGTCTTTTTTGGTGTTTTGGTGTAACATTTGGTGTCCATTGGAGATGCCCGCAATGAATCAATAACAATTTTTAGGATTGCATAAGTATGTCTAGATTTTAATAAAATTATGATCAAAATTCGGTTGACTTAACCAAATGAACAGTAAGTGTGCACATTGAGCTGAGACAGAGTATATATACTCCCTCCATCTCACCTCACTTGAGACCTAAGAGGTAGGCACAATAACCAAGGAAAAAGAACAAAATAAGGAAAATGTGGTAGAAAACGAAGAGAGAGAATGAGGGGGGTAAATAGTAGTGTTGATTGAATAAATTGAGTGGTGGAAAAGGAAGAGAGGTGGTGGGGTAGGTTGAATATAAAATACTAAAAAGATGGCTATTTTGGGGAGTATCAAGTGAAGTGGGACGGACCAAGATGGGAAATAAGTCTCAAGTGAGGTGGGACGGAGGGAGTATGTATGAGTGTGTATTTACTACTTTTTTCACACGCATCAAACTGGATATCAAATCTTAAAATATATGCACTTGTACAGTGTACTATTTCCACTCATGCACTTGGACATTGAGCAAAACATTTGATGTGGTCTTTTGATCGCTTTTCTTAGAAGAACATGGATTCAAGTGATATCACCAAGGAATCTACAAAGAAGGAATTGACGAGTAATGCTACAGTACATTCGTTAGCCTTGTTTTGTTCACCTAAGCTCCAACCGAAATGAATGCCAAATGTCAATATGTGTGTATTGTGGACTAGTATAGGAAAAAGTGAAAAAAAAATCATCCAACTTTACCCTTTTTTTTGTTTTGATCACCTGACTTGTTTGCATCCCTTTATTTTTCCGTCCATAGACACTGTCTTTAAACCCATGAGTTTTTTACCGATACATGGTAGGGGGTACATATGTTATTAGCTTTGTTTTATTTATCTTCTCAAAGGCATATTAGTATGTCTGCGTGCGTAATTAGCAGAGTAGCATGTAACTGTGTCTGCATACGTTCACTTGCGAACACATGCACACATATATAATATGCCGTTTATTGCTCTATATAACATTCGGTTTTAGTAAATTACATTTCTGCAATGCTATAGAATTTCAGACAATCAAACATTCTAGGTGGACTAATAATTTTTGATGTGTTGACTTTGTGTTTGTTTTACTTAGATGAATTTGGATTCAAGCAAAGTTGTCGACAAATTGGCAATGGAAGGGAAGCTGACATCGAGTGATACCACTTCAAGGGAGGATAGGGTGCATGCACGCTATCCCTTCGTTCTCTGCAAGGTACTGCACCTTCATTGACAAGTTATATCTATTTATTCTCTGTTTTTCAGTTGCTTGATGATATTATACAACAATAATGGAGCACATAAATAGCTGTTGTGCAAACTACTGAATTGGTTTCTCTTTTGGACTGTCAATGCAGGTTAATTGGAGGTGAGACAAAAGTCTAGAGTGAGAAGATTCTTTCTTTTTGTTGTGTCCTCTTACTCCCTATGTCCGTAATGTTAGTATCAGATTTTTACTAGTCATTTTGATTGAACTTTGACAAAATATAATGGGAAAGGTAATTATTCTTATAAAAATACTAGTTACTGACAGATAATTAAAAATTCTACAAATAACATTTTTTAGATATTCATTGAGATAATTAAATTAATGTAAATTATTCATCAAAGAGCATTCAAATTCACGACTAGAAAATTGGGACTATCTTTTTGATTCGAGTCAGGGAGTGTATAGAAATAGGATGGAGGGTGGAGTCTACTTCCTCGTGTTTATTTAAGGCACTAGACACCATTTTTATCCCTGTCTTAACAGGTTTTCAATTTTTGGCAGGCTTGGAGATAAATGTCAGTGTTATGTAGATGAAGACAGGTTCCATCAGGCGCGTATTTTTAACCCTATCCCTAAAAAATACTGCCGCATTTGCAAGCCTAATAGTCAGGGTGTAACACCCCGAATTTTCTTAATGTATCTTGAGCATTTAATGGCATTTAATATCCATAAATAACAATAATAACTACTTCAATTTAGGGTTCACAACAGCCCCTTTATTAACCATAATTTCAAAACAATAGCGGAAGCGTAAATTAAACATGTCTTGGTAGGCACAACCTTAACCTTCAATGTACTTCAACTTACATCAAATAAATAAGCGTACTTAAAACTACTAAATCAAGAATCTTCAATCCACCGTCTTCCCACGGCTACTTTCCTTGTCTTGTCCTTCTACTTAAATCCTGAAAACAAAATTTATAGAGAAGGGATGAGCGAACGAATGCTCAGTAAGTTCATACGTGGCCTCTCCGGTTACTAAGGAGAGACGACCAGAACGAATACTTAGAATAACTTTTCAAAGATAGGTTCAGTTACTTTTGGATTCAAGGCTGCAGAACAATACAGTCTTATTACTTTAAGATTTTACTTTCAAAGGATTTTGGCACTACAAGCCAAAGGGATTTATTCAAGTTTCCGTCAATTCCTTGGTAACGTACATTATAACCTCAATGCCAAAGGTACAATTTGTACACCTAGCTTCTTCAGCCAATAGTGTGGGTCGAAACATATATGGTATCCACACACATATGCTCGGGGTCTAGAATCATCCTTGTAATCAGACAATTCCTGAGAGAAGGCATGTGATCACTCATGCAATCCCTAGTTTAAGGACAAGTCTTTTCTAACTGGACTGTCCGTCAATGTCTTTTCTAACTGGACATTGGCCACTCTAACAAGTAAGCTTTTCGACTTACAAGTTAGAATGAGAACATACCAAGGTACAGGTATGTGATGACAAGTTTCAAACTTCGATACTTAGTAGATCGATGGGGACATCACTAAGTATAGATCATTTCAAGGAACGTTCATAACGCAGAGTTCATTCAAATACTATCATGCCATACTGATAGCTGTCTTTAGAAAGAAATACCGAATTCCAATAAACAGGAGTTCAAATACTGTAAGGAACGTAATCCCTTACCTGAATTGCTTTTCCTCGCAATCTCCTCCCTGTGCAAATCTACAAGGCACGGAGTAATTTACTTTAGTACTCTCTACATTGTTAACTATTTCTTCTTAGTTAACTGAGAGATGCAGTTTAACTTCTTTACTTCGTTACTTCTTTCTTTACGTTTAAGTTTCTGACTTTGATTTACTAGTCAGTCCTTTAACTTTGATATAATTGCAATTAAGTCCTTTAACTTTGGGTTAATTACAATTTGGTCCCTCAACTTTGGGTTAATTGCAAATTGGTCCTTCAACTTTGGATTAATTGCAATTTAGTCCTTCAACTTTAGTTCAATTACAATTTAGTCCTTCCACACTTGGATTAATTGTAGATTAGTCCTTCAACTTTAACTCAATTGCAATTTAGTCCTTCTACTTTGGATTATTGCAGATTAGTCCTTCAACTTTCCTTTAATTACAGAAAGGTCCTTGGACTTTGGTTTTGTTCATAAGGTTCCCCAAGTTTCTCTTTTCAATCACTTAGGCCCCTCTAACTTCAAAGTTTCCCTTTTTCTTCCTCCTACTTTAATTCTTTTCAGTTTAGTCCTTTTCTGTTAGGAAACTAACTGAAATTTCTAATCTTTTTCTTTCTCGTTAACTTTTTAACTGTAAAGGTTTTCCAAGTAACTATTACATCCTTTCAAGTTAGTTTTCTAACTTTCTAACACTTCTATTAAAGATTATGTTTTCTTTTCATTATAAACTTAACGAAAATACTAACTTTCCGTCCCAATTCTTAACATTCTCAATTAAGAATCAACACCCAGATTATATAGCTTTTAGGATTTTCATCAATCGCATGAAACACTATTCCCAACTCAGTTCACTATTCACAGCGTAAATTACTATTCATCGCAGATTACTATTCACAGCTTTTTAAACTCAGTTTACTATTCACAGCGTAAATTACTATTCATCGCAGATTACTATTCACAGCTTTTTAAACTCAGTTTACTATTCACAGCGTATTTTACTATTCATCGCAGATTACTATTCACAGCTTTCTTAAAATATGAATTCCTCCCTTTCATGATCATAGAATCAACTTAAAATAAAGCTAAGCATTTAACCATTAAAAATTCCCACCATTAATTGACTAGCATGCAAAACCCTAATCTTTGTATTCTTAATCCATGCCTAACTTATGATTTACTAATCCAAATTCAACGAAATAAATTTTGGAGAGTAGGATTTAGCATTACCTTGAGAATGATCGGATTGTGTCTCCAAAACAATGGCCGGAATTTCTTCTCCTCCCTCTCTAGGTTCGGCCGGCGGCTATGGGGTAGGCTAGGGTTTGTTCTCTTTTTTTTTTTTTTTTTTTAGTTTATGATAATAAAGAATTCCAAGTTGACTAACTCAATAATTTATACCTTGGATTGATTCCAATTGGGTTGGGTTTACTAATATAATTTCGGGCCAATCCAAATTCCTTGGGCCCACTTCTTTCAATTACCTTATAACTCTAATTATCATTTAATTAGTTTAACAAAACCGAAAATAAAATAAATAAATAATTTAAAATTTCCGGTTTTTACACAGGGAATAACATCTTTCTCCCTGTACAAACAGAATAGCCGATTTATTGTTTGAGGGTAGTAGACTGCTTGTCCGTATTATTATGATTCCAAATTCATAATTAAGCAGCTTTGTTAAGAAATCCCAGATATTTTTCAGCATGGCGTTTTAGTATGTAACTGAAATTTAAATAGCACTCAAAATATGATCCTGGTTCCTGGTAACTTGTTTTATTTTACCGTCCCTCTTGTTTGTAGTCCTGAGTTATAACTATTGTGATGACATCAACATTGATGACAGATAATGTGCACTCATGCTGCCATTGCCCATGACGGTAAGTAGAATTCCTTGAGTGCATCATCATCTATTTATCTATGTGCAAGTCTGTCAAAGATCAGTATAACTAGTGGAGAAAAGGAGAACTAACAAGTAGAAAACAATGCTAGCACATTTAAATGACTCGCGCTTCTTATTTTACTTGACATGTCCCAGACATGTGCAACTTTCTCCATCTCTTTTTTTTTTTTTGATAATGAAATCGGAACTTATATATTCAAGAAAGTTGGCTCAGGGCCAATAAAGTTATGATACAATTTTCTAGCGTAGATAGCATTGTTATGAGCATACTTTATAGTATGTCTATCAACTTTACAAATATTGAAACTATTACAAACATTTATAATAGAGGTGATATCCGATAATATAGTGCCTAGCTTTTGAGGAGTCTGAGCATTTCCATTGATGTATGAGGTAGCAAGATAAGAATCTGTGAGTACCTGGATGTTGGTAAACCTATGATTCGACGCCCACTCCAAACCCTTTAGGACTGCCAAACATTCTGTATGGATAGTTGAAGGTGATTTGATCGACTGACTCCCTATAGCTATTCTTCCATCTCTCTTGTCCCAGAGTTCCCATCCCAAACCAGACCATCTAGCATTTTTCTTCCAAGCTCCATCCGTTGTAAGGACAACATTGCTTCCCGAGGTATTGTTTTTGAGGTGTTCTTCTAGAGTCTTTCCATTACAAGAATCAAGACTCCTTGTGTTGTTGTTTGTGGTTCCATTTGTGACATTTGTGGATGCGGATATTTCTTCTCGTCTTTCTATGGCAGGCTCGTCCCTTGTATGATTTGAATTTCTTGAAGATTGGAGATTTTTTATTTTTTGAAGGTGGTTCAACGCTTTTTGCAGAATATTGTCCATTGAAGGGTTTGCTTGGTTGAATATAATCTCATTTCTGTTAAGCCAAATTTCCCATAGAATAAGCACTAGAAGGGTGAGATCTAGAATGCTAAGAGACTTTTCATGCTTCGAAATACTCTCTCGGTCTCACAAAGATAAGCTCATATTGATTTTTAATGGTCAACATAAATGAATTTTGATCAAGCATTAATGTCAATCTAATGATTACAATGAAATTTTAAAAATTGTTATCAATAAATCACTTAATGATTTGTCGATTACAATTTCACTAGAATGAGTCAACATCAATGTTTGATCGAAGTTCATTTATGTTAACCATAAAAAGTCAATATGTGATTATCTTTTCGGGACAGAGGGACACATGCCATACTCTCAATAACTATTGTTTGGTCAAAGTTCATTTTTATGTTGACCATAAAAAGTCAATATGGTATTATCTTTTCGGGACAGAGGGACAAATGCCATACTCCAATAACTATTCGTTTACCAAAGGCCTCTTGGCCTAGCGGTACCGGGTGTGTGCGTAGTGTCCTCCCTTACCGGGGGTGTGCGTAGAGTCCTCCCTTAGCGAGAGGTTTCAGGTTCGACTCCTGCATGGAGCAAGTGGAGATCCATTATCTTTCATGGCCCATAGGGCTTAGTTGTATCCCTGGTTTATGTAATAGGCTAGGTGTTTCGATAGACTAAATTGTTTCATGTTCTGTAATAGATCCATATGGTCTGTAATAGGTAGGGAAATAGATATGTAATAGACTCAGTAAGGTTTGTAACACGATGTAATTTTCTTAAATGAAACCACCTTTCTAAAAAATAACTATTCGTTTAATTGTTCTTTATTCCACTTTTTCTCTCCTACTAACTAATACTCACAACTCTCTTCAATATGTGCCATTTTTTTAAGCATAATATTTTTTTTTGTCTGAACCACCAGTATCCGGACACCACATTGGATGACAACTAATCTCGTTCGAGCAGGGTAGGACCACAAGGGCGGAAAGCTCTCCCAACAAGTATTTAACACTGTTGCATTTGCATTTTCAGGGCTCGAACCCGAGACCTCTGGTTAAGCTAGAACACCCCCTTACCAATTGATCTAGGTGCTTGTTGGTTTTTTAAGCATAATATGTGATTGAAGGAATCTAAGTTAATTTCAATCAAAGAACTAAGATGAGACCGCTGGGAATTTAGTGGCGGGTAAATATGAAGTTACAAAAAAAGATACAAAATTTGGCTTACAAAATGAGATGTCATGATTTTTATTGGTGATTTTAGCTAGAGTGTGCTGGGTCCACAACCGATGGAACCAATAAAATATCGCTATCTCATTTTTGTATCCAGCATTATATAAAGCAAAATTGCATAAAAAATCACCCAACTTTATGGCAACTATGGTTTTCATACCTAAACTATTTTTCGTTCCAACTTTTACACGAAATTATTTTTTCGTTGCACCAGAGGTCACTTCCCCTAACGCCGTCTATGTTTTACCGTTAAACATGCCATGTGACTTGCACATGCCACTTTTTAAGGGGTAAAAATGGAAGAACACGTTTACAAGATGGTAAATATTCATTTTAGTCACTAACCTATAAATATTTTACAATCTAGTCATTAATCTATAAATAATTTTACTTAGTATCATGAATATCATTTTATTTTAATCCATTCATCATCCCTCAAACCTTTACACCACCCCCACCACCACCTATCACCATTAATGTGATAACATAAGTGCCATTTATCTTTCGGTAATCTAGTTTAACATCAACGAACTAAGCACATAGATATGGATGTACATTTTGTACAAGAGAAGGTGGCTCGTGGTCAAGTTCGCGTATTGCAAACCGTGTTTTGTTTCCAAATTGCGAATATTTTTACGAAAGGGCTACCACTTATACTGTTTGAAGAATTTCAGACCTTTCTGAATGCCTGCCTTCCTCCAGTCTCGATTGTGAGGGGGTGATAGAATATTTGATAAAATATTCGGTTAGGTCTTTGTATTGATCTAGTTATATTTGGATGATTGTAATGATCTTGCATAGCTATGTATTAGAAAGGTATATCCCTTAGTTATAGGGTAGTGATTGTTAGGGGTGATGTATATATTGACAGAAAGTAAATAAGAAGAATACGGAGTATTATTCTACGATGGAGTTTGAACGAAGCTATGGATTAACAGTAGGTGATAAAGACTAATAATAGTAAAACCGATCACCTTTTTAACCCCTCGTATTGTAGTGAAGCTCCAGTTTTAACCATTGTTCCATTTTTTTGGCAGTTTGAACCACTCATCTATAAATACACGCTCATGTTAACCTTATCCCCTAAAGATATCCAAAACAATCACTTTTATTAATAAAAATTAAAGAAGCCTAACCCCAAGTCACCCCACTCTATAATGCAGTCTCTAGTCTCCGCCCGACAACACTCTCACTCTCTATCAATATCTCTTGCACCATTATCTCCCCTTCCCCTCCCCTCATCTCACGCTATACCTACTATATTAGCTTCTTCTTGCACAATAAAAAACAACTATTGTAACACCCCGAATTTTCTTATAATATCTGATCATTTAATGGCATTTAATAACAATAATAAACAATAATAAATACCTTAATTTCGGGTTCACAATGGCCCCTTATTTAAACCATAAATTCAAAACAATAGCGGAAGCGTAACTTAAACTTGTCTCGGTAGGTAACAACCCTAACCATCAACGTACTTCAACTTACATCAAATAATTGTACTTAAACTACTAAGTTAAGAATCTTCAATCCACCGTCTTCCTACGGCTGCTTTCCTTGTTTGTCCTCCTACTTAAAATCCTGAAAAACAAAATTTATAGAGAAGGGATGAGCGAACGAATGCTCAGTAAGTTCATACGTGGCCTCTCCGGTTACTAAGGAGAGACGACCAGAACGAATACTTGGAATAACTTTTACAAAGATAGGTTCAGTTACCTTTGGATTCAAGACTGCAGAACAATACAGTCGTATTACTTTTAAGATTTTACTTTCAAAGGATTATGGCACTACAATCCAAAGGGATTCATTCAAGTTCCGTCAATTCCAGGGTAACGTACATTATAACCTCAATGCCAAAGGTACAATTTGTACACCTAGCTCCTCAAGCCAATAGTGTGGGTCGTAACATATATGGTATCCACACATATATGCTCGGGGTCTAGAATCATCCTTGTAATCAGACAATCCTGAGAGAAGGCATGTGATCACTCATGCAATCCCTAGTTTAAGGACGAGTCTTTTCTAACTGGACTGTCCGTCAATGTCTTTTCTAACTGGACATTGGCTACCTTAACAAGTAAGTGGTTAACTACAAGTTAAAATGAGAACATACTAAGGTACAAGTATGTGATACAAGTTTTCAAACTTCGATACTTAGTAGATCGATGGGGACATCACTAAGTATAGATTCTTTCAAGGAACGTTCAATAACGCAGAGTTCATTCAAATACTATCATGCCATACTGATAGCTAACTTTAGAAAAATACGGAATTCAATAAACAGGAGTTCAAATACGTAAGGAACGTAATCCTTACCTGAATGCTTTTCCTCGTAATCTCCTCTCTGTGCAAATCTACAAGGCACGGAGTAATTTACTTTAGTACTCTCAACATGTTAACTATTTCTACTTAGTTAACTGAGAGATGCGATTTAACTTCTTTACTTCGTTACTCTTTTCTTACGTTTAAGTTTCTGACTTTGATGTGCGAGTCAGCCCTTTAACTTTAGTATAATTGTAATTAGGTCCTTTAACTTTGGGTTAATTACAATTTGGTCCCTCAACTTTGGGGTTGATGCAAATTGGTCCTTCAACTTTGGATTAATTGCAGATTGGTCCTTCAACTTTAGTTTAATTGTAATTTGGTCCTTCAACTTTGGATTAATTACAATTCAGTCCCTCAACTTTCCTTTAATTACAGAAAGGTCCTTTGAATTTGGTTTTGGTTCATAAGGTCCCCCAAGTTTCTTCTTCATCACTTAGGCCCCTCTACTTCAAGGTTTCCTTTTATTCCTTCTAACTTTAATTCTTTTTCAGTTTAGTCCTTTTCCGTTAGAAAACTAACTGAGTTCTTCTAATCTTTTCTCTTCTCGTTAACTTTCTAACTTTCAAGGTCTTCCTAGTACTCATTCTATTTTCTCAAGTTAATTTCTAACTTGTTAACAATCCTTTTAACGATTTTGTTTTCTTCCATTAGAAACTTAACGAAAACACTAACTTTCCGTCCCAATTCTTAACATCTTCAATCAAGAATTAACACCCAAATTATGTCACCATTGCCGAATCATGTAGCTTCAATATCAATGATTTTGGTCAAATTTTTTTCTTGATCTAAATTTTCCATTGTAATTCCTAACATCAATTTATTCAAAATAATAACAAAATCATTAAATCGACAAAATCATTCTCAATCCTCTAGGGCCATTCGGCCGAACGAATGAGATTATGGGAAAAACCCATATTTTTCTTTCTTTTGATCAACCCAATTCAACCTCAATGATTAATTGTTCAATCCCCAAGCATTGCATAGTATCAATCCATTCAAAACACGATTTTAAAATCAACTTAAAAATACTAAACATGGAGATCATCATGTTCTCAAAACCTTTAGATCAAATCCATTGTCTTTTTAAAGTTTTGTCATTGAATCACTAACATGCAAAAACCTTAATATTAATATCTTAAATCATGCATAACTTATAATTTACTAGCCCGAATTCAATGAAGCAAATTTTGGAGAATAGGATTTAGCATTACCTGAGAATGATCGGATTACTTCTTCAAAACGATGACAAAAAAATTCCTTCTTCCCCTCCTTGGTTCGGCCGGCGGCTGCTAGGGTTTTGTTTTCTTTTTTTTTTTTTTTTTTTTTTTTTTGAGTTTATGATAATAAAGAATCCTAATTTGACAAACTCAAGAATTATACTTTGGATTGATTCCTAATTGGGTTGGGTTTACTAATACAAATTTCGGGCCAATCCAAATTCTTCGGCCCACTTCTTTCAATTGCTTTATAACTCTAATTATTATTTAATTAAATTAATAAAACCGAATAAAATAAAA
>JAOWBW010000017.1:2804844-2870739 GCA_026119855.1 Campanula takesimana | reverse complement strand
TTACAGTTCTGTCAACTATTCTAAGACTTTCTTCTCTACTACTGCGTATTAATGTTGTATTAAGGTTTAATATTCCTGTTTGATACAATATTCTAGGATTTAATATATCTAATTGATGTTGATTATATAAATCTATATTTCTTTCTAGATCTATTTCTTCTTCTATTTGAACTGTTTGTTGGTTACTTGTAGATCCCGATCCTCTTCTTATAATTCTATTAAGAAAACTATCGGATGTGATTTGATCCTGTATGTTGCTAGTTGAATTCCTAGCTTCTTGTAATGTTCGGCTTCTTCCTAAAAAGCTTCTATCTTGTTGATTATTCATTTTCTTGGTACCCAATGTGAATATGGTAACGGTTTTCGCTTAATTTTTACTTCTTCACCTAAACTTAATTTATTAATTCCACTAATTATTTTATCTAAGTCGTTATCCAAAGTTGGTTGTTTACTTGACTGTGGTTTATTAACTATGTCTAGGATTCTATTTAGTTTGTCTATAATTTGTAATAATAAACTTATAATGAAGTTAAATAAGCTTGGATATGTTTTGTCGGACTTACTAGTTCCGCTATAAGATGTAAATCCAGTAATTTCTTCTTTATTTTCTTCGGGTTTATAAATGTTAGCTTCTTTTAAAGCCTGTATATTCTCTAGTTTCCAGTTTTAACTTTCGACTATACCTTTAACTGTAGTAATAACTTGTTCTAACTAACAACTTGTTTTTCTACTTTATGTAATATTCTTTTGCTTCTAATATTTGTCGAGGTTTCGAGTTTTCTAATAAGTAATTTAACTGTTGAAAATCTTGTTTTGTCGGTATTTGTTTATGAATTTCTCTTAACTCTACTAAAATTTGATTATTTAAGTGCTTGATGTAGTCTAAATTCTCGGTTAATTTGGCTAAAGTTCGTTGTTGGCAAGGTTCAAGTTGAAAAGTTTGATCGTATTAATTGATGAATTCTGAGACGCAATTATAGTAAAAAGAAAAACTCATATCCCTTCGTTAATTACTTAATCCTAAAATCCTTCGAAAAATATTCTTATAGCCCTTATAATTTAAAGTAAATAATTAAATGTAATTTGGAACGTGGCGTTGTTTCACACCTTAGACCAACAACCCATTCGGATTGTCACCTTAACTGGAGTTTGAATTCCAGGTTAAGAGTTTAGGCACGTAAGATGTTTCCAGCCTATATACAAAATTACAAAAATCCAAATAAATGATAAACACATTAATTAACATGATAAATCTAATGACCAGTAAATTCCAGCCTTTAATCCCAAAAATAATAATCATAGCATAATTGATCCCTTTTCTTCACCTAGACGGGTTCTTGATCAATCGTGGACTTACTTCACACTGCCACCTCACAAGCCTGTTCTAGTCTTTTAGAATTAAGATCACCCATGCTCTGATACCATTTAGGGGGTATAGGACAGATTTTAGCGGTCTCTGTTAACCATAATAATTTAAAAAACATAGATTTAAAAATTCAATATTATAAAAAGACATAGTTTTTTAGAAAACTTACTAGATATGTGCGGAGGCGTTTGTTTGTGCAGGGGGATTCTGGGCTTCTTTATGAACAGTGGCTGGTACCTCTTTTTTTTTTTTTTTTTTTTTTTATATATATAGGGCTATAATATTAAGTACTGAAGGATTCGAAGGATTTTAGTAATATAACTAGGGGAATCGGAAGGGGGTTTTAAGCTGCCATTAAGAAAGAATGCTTTTTATTAAATTGCTCTCGTGGTTTTTTCAACTCGTGATTTACACAATGAAATGAACTGAGGTTTATATAGCCTCGAAACCTATCACCTAATAAGCCGGTTAACATTACCGGAAAACCTAGGATAAACTTTTTACAAATTTCAACCTATGAATAGTAAAGGCGAAATAATTTTCGCTAAAGTATAATCTTTACAAAAAGATGAAAATGACCTAAAGCTAACTTTTTCGAAAAGTAAACCTAATCTGTGAAGTTTTCAAAAAGCATGAAAATACTGTCGGCCGCCCCATGTCATTGCTTGCGTCTTGGTGGTTGATGCTGTCATTGCTTACGTTTCTAGAAGTCTCTGTGTGTACTGTCAATTGTGGGAGTTGTATCCCCATCTGACTGTGCGTCTTGCATGTTGTCATCATATGGATCGCCTAGTCCTGGATAAGACCATGGCCTTTCGTCGTTGGTAATGTGTTGTTCTTCTAATGTCTCGCTTCTCCAAAAAATGGTAGAAGCATGTTCCAATTGTCTGTTGCCCAAAGTTGAATGTAATGTCCTTCCGCCATTAGCTTATAGAGCTGCCATGGGAAGTTCTTTGGGAGATCTGGTGTCTGTTGGTGTCGCTTTATGAATCCGGTGTGGAAGTCCGTGATTTTGTCTACATCTTGCTCATGTAACCAAGCAAGACTTGTAAAATCAATATGGCTCTCTATTTTGACCGCCATTGATAATAATTTGTGATCTGAAATGTTACAGCTGATGAAGACCCTCTTTCTTGCAGGCCTGTATGTATGGCTGTCTGATTCCGGAAAGGATGCGAATATTTTGCACCCAACCTTCTGTGTGAAAGAATGTGTAGCTATATTTCCAGCTACCATTGTAAATTTTTCTCCGAATGTGTTTAATATTTCTTCTGTATCAGGATTTAATCGGAATTCAATGTAATCGATCATTCCGTAATGATAAAACTGTGTGATGAGTTCTTTTGGCATGTCAGTTTTGAATAAATCTATCTGTAATAGTAGAATGCATGTATCATGTCCATTCTTGTTGTCTATCCTTTCGACTACTGTTACTCCTCTGTAATTTAGTTCTTTAAATACAATTTGAACTATTTTTTGCTGTAACTTATACAGGATTAAGGGAAATCCAGTACAAAATTTTTTCTGAAATTATGTCATCGAGGCCTTCTATTTTCTCTAAAACAGGTTTCAGAGTATGCCTCCATGGAATGTCAAGTACTCGAGCCTTAAATTTGTCAAAGTTTCTGTAAATTGGCTCTTTTGATTTGTTTTTAAGAGTGTCAATCTCTTGTTTCAACTTTTATTTTCCAACTGTAAAGGTATTTGAATTTGAATTTCTTTCCCTTTTGAGAAAGCTTATGTTGTAGATTTGAAATGGTTTCTTCTTGTCTTTGGATGATCTGTTTCTGGACTTTCTTTTACTATTTGAGAAAATGTTTTTACTTCTTCGGGTTCGATAAAGAAGTTGTCAAGTCCAAATATCCTCTTGCCATGCTTATGGCTTCGAAAAACTGTAATACCCTTTATAGAGGGGATCTATGCACTGTATGTGTTTTGACACTGTTTCCCATTTGTTAAAGACTCCAATTTTGGTGCCTCTAAAAATAATGTAATGTGAGAATCGTTTGGGTGTAACTGTATTCTCGGACACCTTTCGAGTCATTTCGAGAAAATAAAATCCCAGGGAATTTAAAATTTGAACCTTTTTGTTGATTCATTGGGAAATGTATGTATATGCCAGAGATTATCAAGCAGGCATTGTTGTTTGTCTGTTAATCCAGTCCCAAAAACGGGCCTGAATTTTTGTTTGTCCTCTGTACAAACAGGTAGAATGTTTGGGCCGAATGTAATTGTTGGTTGTTGGGCTTTTGGTTGGGCCCTATTTGAAACAAAATTTTATCGGATACTTTTTGTATACGGCTTGGCCCAGCCTGTGAGGATGCTTGTGTCTGACTGTTGGGAATTGTTAACTGTAACTGTGCTGTATTGTCACTACTGCTGTTACTGTCAGATGTATCCATGGATGTATTCTTCGTCTGTTTAGGATGTACCACTCTTCTAAATCCTTTATCTTTCTCCATGAAACAATCTGTTCAAATTTCTAGATAAAGGTCAGCAATAGTATTATTTTTTCCTTTAATGTGTTCAAAATTAATACTGTATCCGCTTCCTTGTATTATGTTTTGTAAATTAATCCATCTGGTCCTGTTGACTTTTTTACTTTGATCATTTTTTATAAATTTGACTATTGCCTCACAATCTGTTCTAATTGTAAATTCTTATTCAAGAAAATCTTAAATTTTTCTAAGGCATTTATCAAAGCTTGTATTTCATAATCTAAACTGGTCCAATTTAGTCCTGTTTTGTTAAAGTTTCCGCTAGAGTATGCGCAAACTTTTTCACTGTTTTTAGGTGAATATTTATCTGGTTTACAAAGAAGAACGGCTCCCCATCCTTCTTTACATCCATCTGTTTCTATTATTATGTAATCAGTGACTAGGGGTAATTCTAAGGGTTTAATCTTCTTACTACCTCTTTAATTTCTTTTACTAATTTTATATCTTCCTTGTTAAAATGTCTTTGTCCATTTTTGTGGTTTTACTATATAACGGTCCTACCAGTTTTGATAATTAGGAATAAATTTTCTAGCATAATTTACTAAACTAAGAAGGCTTGTATTTGTTTTAAACTTTCTAATTTTTCTGGGAATTCTATAATTTTTGTAGCAATATGGGTTGTAATTCTATTTTCCCATTTTCCTATTTCTAATCCTAAAAATGATATTTTTCTTTTAAAGAGCTCCATTTTCTTTTTTGATACTACTATCCCATGATTTTTAATTTCGCTAAACACCTGTTTTAAATGATTTTCATGTTCTTTAATGGTTTCACTAGCTACTAAAATGTCATCTATGTATACCATGCAAAATTCATATTTTAAGAATATGTTATCCATAAATCTTGAAAAATCGAAGGGGCATTTTTTAAACCAAAACTTAACACGTTCCATTCGTACTGTCCTTCGGAACATGTGAAGGCTGTCCATGGTTTAATTCTTCTGTAATTTAAGTTGATTGTATCCTGATTTTAAATCAAATTTTGAAAATACTTTTTTCTTTTGTATTAAATTTATTAATGAATCTTTATTAGGTATATTGTATCCGTCATCTTCTGTATTATCATTTAGTCTTTTATAGTTATAGACTATCCTAGCTTTCCCCTTTTTTATTTCGCTATGATTTCTAACTATGAATGCTGCTGATCTATGTGGACTTTCTGATTTTCTAATTAATTTTTGTTTTATCATTTCAGGTATCTGGTTTTTGAATTCCTCTTTATCTAGAGGACTATATTCAATGTTTGCTGTTCTTATAGTTACATCAGGGTTTTTTATTGTAAACTTGCATATATATGTCACTTTCGAATTCATAATATCTTCTCCTATTAGTCCTATTTTTTCTAAGTGTAGAATGATAGGATGATTATTACTTTTTGTTATGTCCAAGCCTTTTTCTAGCTCATGTGTTAACATATTTGTAAATAATTCAATGTTTCATTTCTATGTTCGTATTTGTTTTAGGGTGATTTTGGCGTAAAAATTCTAAGTGGCCAAGTCCACCACGCTTCTGTGCTAACTCTGATGTTTGTGTATATCGAAGGGTTGGTATACTATAAATGTGTTTGCTTAAGGTAATATAATTTTTGGTAATAGTAATTGCACCCTGTAATCCTAATATAAATTAAGGCCTAATATGAAATCTTTTGATTTTACATATTCAGGACTAATGTTTACCTGGGTATATCATATTTTAAACTGTAATTTCCTGAGAAATCTATAAATTGTATCCCTATTGGATCGATATAATGTGTAATTGTCATTAGTCTATCTTCTATAGTTCTTGTGACTTTTAGAAGGTAACTCCTTTTTAAATTGTGTTGTACGTATGTGATATTACACTTTTAGTTGCTCCTGTATCTAATAATGCCGTAAGATCTAAATATTTTTGGTTATCTAACCATAATCTACATTGTAGATTAATCATATTTGTAATGTTTTTTGTTTTTGATTAACGTATGTTCCGTAGACATATTGTTTAATCTTCTTGTATTGAAGGTTCTCCTATTTTTGTTTATTTTTGTACACTGTGTTTTCTATTCGTGAGACTCTATCCTCAATGTTTAACAGTTTTAAATTATATAATTCATTTGTAGTTTCGTGTTTATTTATTTTTTCTATAATCAGTTTTATATTGACTTCTTCTGAGGAATTGTTTTCTATAGTCATACTTTGATTATATAATGTATTTAGGCATAAATAACAGATTTCTTTAAAGCATATGTTACATTGTGATCTTTTCTCTATACTATAGGGAAATATCCACAATTAAAGCATTTAATATAATTATTTCCTCGTCTATTTATCCAGTTATGTTTACATTCTTCTTCTTTATTCATATATGTATATGTTACTTTAGTGAGTTGACTATCCTCGTCATCACTATAAATACTGTAGACCGATTCATTATCTGAATTTGTCATTTCTAAAGGTTCTATTTTATATTCGCCTAGTTGTTCTACTAAGTTACTTCTTTCTGTATTTTTGTTTTTATTTGGGCATTTATTTGCTAAATGTTTTTCGTCGCCGCAAATAAAGCATTTACATTTTCTAGTTTGTGGTCTTTTAACATACCTATTACCTGTGTAGGGTTTATATTCCCTTTGTATGTAGTACTTTTTCTTATAAATTTCCTTGTTGGTTTATTATAATGACCGTAAGCCTGTGGTGTATATATAGCTGTTTTTACAAAAGGCGTACGCACTCTTTTTTAATTGTTCTTGTAGGGTTACTTCTATATAAAAAAAAAAAAAAAAAAAAAAAAGAGCAGACGACGTTATACGAAAGTACGAAACAGCTCCAGCGCCACCTCCACCCCCACCTCCGCCACAACATGTATCTCTCGTCTACCCTCAACGGATCCTCCTCTTCCTCAAATCTCAAATCTCTTCCCTCTCTCAAATCCCTAAATTTCTAAACCCTTATCAATCAATCGACAAATCTAGGGTTCTAGAATTGGAGATACCTTTCAAATTCTAATTTAATGGAAACCCGAACCTCCATTCTTGCCCTCGATCAATTTTGATGATATAATTTGGTTACTAATTTTGTATTTGTTTGATTTTATGAAATTGATATGTGAGTTTACTATGTGGACTACTTAAAAAGCGAATTTGGTAATGGACACTGTAAAAAGTTACGAATAAACTTAAAAATGAGGGATTGCTTTTGCTTTCCATTCATTGTGTTCTTCACTTGTTGTTGCAGTCTGAAATTCTCACTAAAATTCTCCCGATTAATTTTCTATTCTAAACCGCCCATTTACCATAAATATATACTATACATTCTTGAAATATGGACTTCACATTAGCAATTTGTCCTAGATACGCCACTGGTTCCACCCAATTGTTCTTCAAATGAAAATAGGCTCTATAAACTTCATTAAATATGATTATATCTAATACTGTGATTTTAATTTTTACGTCATGCGAAAATTTGACCCCCCTCACTACAAATCCTAGATACGCCACTGATGGGTATCAACATTTGTATTTGATACCCATTGCTAGAGTTTCCCTAACTTGAAATGGGAATTTGTTGGGGCATGGAGTAGCTGATGAGAATTGATGTGGAAAAGTATCACTTGAGATGGCATGTAGACAACTATCGGTGAGGTAGACTCCCACAGATGATAAGATAGACAAAAGTAGCTTGACATGGTTTGAAGTTTGAACATTGGACACTTGAAGCATAGACCAAGAAGCGAAACCAAAACCAACACTAGTCACACCATGAAACGCATGACAGACCCTCAATGGAAAAATGAATAAGGTTATTGATGACAAGCCCTCATTGAAATAGGAGACAAGTTATTAAATAACTCCCTCCGCTCCTTTAATAGTCGTTTTACGTTCTATAATATATTTTTCAAATATTTGACCTTTTTGCCTTTTCTTGGTCCATCTTTGTGTCTACTTACTCCCTTCCATGTTCTTCCCAAATAAAACTCTTTATATTCTTGGCTGAATATCCCTCATATGTAATCATAATTGCTCATGATGTTGTATGTACAACAAAAGAATGGCCACCAATTCAAGAGTCAAAGCTACAAACCCTGAATTCGATTTAAAACACTTGTCATTAATAAAATTCTTTGGTATTAGAAGCCATCAGACTAGATGCGAGCTTCCTAGGAGAATTCTCTAATTTGTGTGCTTCATAGTGGCCATTTGAAACAATCATTAAATAGCGTTTCATGGTCCGTTCACAATAAAGAAGAAGATGCAGATATATGAGCAGCATTGGAGTTTGTTTTAATAGGTAGAATTACTACTGGCTATTTATTTTTTTCCTTAAAGCAATTCCATTGGTTGGATATATATAGCACGAATCGGGAATTTCGTTGGGGCATGGAGTAGCTGATGATAATTGACGGCCAGCAGTGGAGGAGGTTCATGATTAGATTAGTGTAGGTGGACGACTCATTTTTTAATTTTGTTTTTTTGATGGACTTCTTGTCCATCGCATGTACATCCTTCTTTATCTAATTTATTTCTTCTCTTATCAAAAAACCAAAATAAAGAGTGTGATACAGACACCCATTGGCAAGACCAGAATATGGTAACCAAAACTTATCAAGTTGGTAGCTAGTATTCTCAGGTTTGCGTGAGCTATAATGACCTATTTTTGTTTATTAGATTGTATCATTACATAATACACATTAATAAAACATCAAAAACGAAAGTAAGGTTTGATTCAACAAAACTGCTGCGAGTATGAGATATTCAACGCAGGGGCGGATCTACGTTTAAGAGGGAGAGGGGTCAACTGACCCCCTGACTTTTGGGTTTTAATCAATTTGATCCTTGTTGTTTTTGGACTAAGTTACTTAACCCCTCTGAAAAATACAGTTGACCCCCAGGAAAAATACATATGACTCCCCTCAAAATTAATATTGACCCCTTCATATATAACTTGCATTCCTATTATTAGGGATAAAACAGAGATCGATTTTTCTTTCTTTCACGGTTTTGAGCGGAGCGTGAGGAAAGTGAGAAGGCCTCGCACCACGCATCCACGGACGTCTGAACACTCGAACAGGTTCTTTCTTCTTCCCTTCTTTCCCCTCACCGTTTATCCTTCACCCTCTAACTGAAATCTCAAATCCCTAGGTCTCAAATCACTAAATCTGTAAACCCCTAACAGAATTAGGGCTTTAGTTTTAAACCCCTTTCCAATTGTCATTGCTATGATTATTTGTATTTGGTTAACTGGTTAAGTTGTAATTGGTTTAATTTTATTTGGTATAGGTGAACCGTGAACTCGAAATTGAATGAGGTATAATTTCTTTACATCCAACATAACTGAATGAGACTCCTAAATTCTTCATTGTTCAAATGAATGAGTTGTAATCGGTTGCGATAATTTTATTTGCTAAATGTGAACTTGAAACAGATGTTAGGTTCGGGTAGCATTTCAACAGCCTGCAACTCTTTTTAAATCGGGATGTGAGTATTATACTTTTCTAGCTTATTAAATCCCTTCACCTTCTTAATACCAAACTTCAACATTTCAAATTAAAATTTTGAGTCCAGCTAATCTTGCATCTCAAAATGGGTCCTCCAAGTAGATCACGTGACTAAGCACTTCTCGTTCAAAATTCAGTTTAGGCTCTCCATCCCAGAGGTTGGAAACTCCCAATTATAATCTTCCTTAATGAACCTTTTTATCATTCTTAGTATATTTAAGTTCATTGAGTTATAAATACTCCCCATCCCGAAAAGATCATCTCACTTTTATTTTGGAGTTCAACTTCGTTATACATTGACCAGGATTTTATTTTCCTCAATGATAGTGTGATTTGAATTTCCCTTTTGTTAAAAATTTGAACCCTCACCATAATCCTAGATCCGCCACTGATTAAAGGGTAGGCTTCCCTAAATCGAGGGATGAAGAGTCTAAAGGTTACACTCGGAAATCATGGAAATGATAAATCTTATGTAACACAAATTGCAGGAAAATTGACCATAAACTGAATCCAGAATGGATTGATTATACACAACATTCGAAGTAAAAGTGCGAGAAGAGGAGGGGAGGGGGGAGATTCCTTACCTTCAGAAGAAGAACGCTTCAAGCCCATGAATAAAGGGTCGATAGAAGCAGCAGAAGTTCCAGTATCAACACCAGGCGGTCCAGGCCACGATGCCTGGAACGCAGCTCCTCCATCAGTTCCAGCCGCCGCTGAGTAACTACTGACGGCGCCGTGATTTGAGAGCAGGGAGGAGCCTCTGTCGACGATGGAGGAATAGTTGGAGGAAGATGAGAGAGGATCAGAAGCGTAATACCTAGAAGAGCCGAGGAAAGATGATTCGCCCGACAAGTATTGGTCAGCGATAGATCTCGAGCTGGACAAATTGGATCCTCCTCCTCTGTAACTAGTGCTGCTGTAGCCGTACAGCTGATTCGCCATCCTATTCCTCTGAAGAAAGAAGCCCTTGAACTTGAAACAGAAAAGGCTGCAAGTAAACGATATACTGGCAGTGGGACTCGGGTGTTGGGAGAACACACCAACAGTCTTGTCACAGAAACCCACTTTTTTTTTTTAAAGTATAAATTACCACCTAATCCTCATTCCTAAGCAAAACGACCACCTAGTCCAAGCCAATATTTTCGTTTACCACCCATTCCAAGCTAATATTTTTGTTTACCACCTAGTCTATTAAAATTATAAATTCCCGAAAATACCCTGCTATGCTGCATCTCTCTACTTTCTCTCACTTCTCCCGAACCTCCGACACCCTCCCTCCGACCATCTCCGGCCACCCCTCCCCACCTCCGGTGACCCTACTTCCGGCGATCCTGCAGATCTACCTCTTTTCCGTCACCGACCACCTCCTACGGCGATGCTCTGTTCCGACGACGACGACCCAACAGATCCAGTCAATTCAAATTCCGGCGACTATCTCCTTTCTCCGACCAGATCTGAGCATCTCACTACCCTACCTATTTCAATACTCCGGTCGTCTTCTTCCCCTGAGCCAAACAATCGACTTTTGTAGATCCGGCTAGCCCACCTCCGTTCAGTCTAGATCTAGCCCACGCACACTCTTTTTCTCTCTCAACACTCAGCCGTCGCTTCCCCATCCCCGGCGACCCGGGGAAAAGAGGATCGAAGGGTCACTGTACCCTAGGTATAAATCCTTAACAAACAAATATTTTTGTAAATTAATTTTCGCCTGAATTGTGAATACTCATTGAATTTATGGAATACTGATTTTCCGATCGACTATGATTTGCAGAGTGTACTACAAGAGAGAAGGTACTATCGAAATCTCCAATCTTTCGATGATCTAAGCTCCCTTCAATGGTGTTGCCGGACTACCCACTTTGTTGCTCCTGTGTTTGTTTCACTATTTTAAATTGTTTTTCTTGAAAAACTTTATTTTTTTTTGCTACTTCTGGTAATTTTCTTGCAACTAGAAAATTTTCCATGATTTTGAGGTGGTTTGGGAACGGAGAATTACAGTTTGAGTGATTCAGTTCATGGGATTTTCTTGAAGACAAGGTGATTGCAGGATGTGGGCATGAGTGTAATTTTCATATACACTGTCTTAGCTGTTAGATTCGATGGATATTTTTTATTTTCTTTTTAATTTATTAATTATACATTTAATAGGTTTTAATTAAATTTATTTCTCAGTTTGTTCTTGGAATAACTGTAAACTTGTTTTGGAACAATTGTGAACTTGTTCTAGAAAAAATATATTATTATTTTTTTTGAAAAATGTGAATTTGTTCTTGGAATAACTGTAAACTTGTTTTGGAACAACTATGAACTTGTTTTGGAACAACTGTGAACTTGTTCTTGAACAACTGTGAATTTGTTCTTGAAAAAATTATATATTTTTTTTTGAAAAATGTGAATTTGTTCTTAGAATAACTGTAAACTTGTTCTGGAACAACGCCGGAAAATGGTCGTCGGAGGTGGTCGCCGGAAAATGGTCGCCGGTGGTGGTCGCCGGAGGTCGCGCCGAAAATGGTCGCCGGAGGTGGTTGGGATGGGTGGTCAAAGGTGGTCATGGTGGTTGGAGAGAAAATGAAATGATGGAGGGAGTGACATTAATGTAATTTTTCATTATTTATTAAGGGCATAAGTGTCCTTTTAATAACCCTTGGACTAGGTGGTAATATTACAAATTCCTTGACCTAGGTGGTAATTTTCATTTGGTTGAGGGACTAAATGGTAGTTTCCCCATCTCATTATTTGAAAAAAAAAAAAAAAAAAAAAAAAAACTCTGGGCCTCTCAAATGTGAGAAACCGGGAAAAAAACGTGTTTTTCCCTAAGGTTCGTGTACAATGCATTTTTAAAATGGCGCGGTGTCATTTTTTGTAATTAACGGGAAGTTGTTTAGCGCTGATCGTAAGTGCCAGTGGTAGTGTAAAAAAGTGTCAGTCATGTACGCTGGCACTTATTGACGCTACCACGGACATTTTTAATAAGTGGCAGTATCAATGTTTAAAAGTGCCAGCGTAATAACTGGCACTTTTAAACACTAACACTGGCACTTAAGAAAAGTGTTAGTTTCATGTTTATAAAAGCCAGTTTGAAATCACTGGCTTTTTGTAATATTAACACTAGGCATTTACGATGCTTGCCAGTATTTACGAAAATGTCACCGCTTGTTTCTAAGAATAAAGGCCGGCGTTTTTGAAAAACATGTTTTTCTTTATCTTAAGGTAAAACACGTTTTTCACAAGACATACTCCTCTCAAATAGTCTCAGTCTCTTAAAAACGACATGTAATTGTCATTATTCCGAGAACATATTTTCTTTAAATAAATATCCCATAAAAACCCTCGCCACATTATTCGAAATAACAACAATCTCCGCGGGACCAAGGTCAAAGTTTGTCGACCAAATCCGGCAATAATCTCTGGTTCTTCTATATACGACCATTCATGAACCGATCAGTCCTTTGATCTGAAACCCTCACCGGCCTCTGAACCCAATCTGACATTGTTTTCATTTTCGGCCAAGCAACTCTAAGACAATGATAACTCTCCAAGTACAACATCAGAAGGATTCGACTTTGCATCTCGTGCTTCGCCTCCGTTGATGAATCTGGTAAGGTGAAGTGGTTGAGGAAAGAGTGCCCTAATGTCGAGTATATTGCAAGGACGTGTACGTGGTTATTGAGTTAGGTCTTGTTATATTGAATTGTTGTGAATAAAAGAATGTTTGGATCTTGCTACGTGAAATATGAGATAGTAATAGCTTGGAGTATTGAAAGATAATGTTTGAGCTTGGTGATTTTTGTCTTCTAATGCATAATTTATTGTCTGATATATCTGAAATTTTTGGTTTGAGATTTTGTTTGAGGCATGAACATGATATTTTGAGTAGAGATAATCGGTTACTGTAAGATACCCGCGGGAAACGGGGAAGTCTCCGCGGGAATCGAACACGGAACTTTATTTTTAAAGAAAGCGGAGTCGCTACGTTAAATTAATTTAAACCCAATTCAACGAATATGGTTAGAGAAAATGAGTTCGGAGGTCAGGTTACGTCTTGGGAAGAACTTTTCACGGTTCACCCAATCCGCCTCGGAAAACCGAGTCTCCCTAAGTTTGTTGACTAAAATGTGCAAGTGTGTGTGTGTGTGTGTGTTTTAAAATGGGAGAAACTGACTTTTAACAGAAAACATTTAGAAAGTTAACAAAAAGGGTTTATTTGCAAAGATTTTGACAGAATGGGGTTTAAACATAGAAAACTTCCCTTCGGCTAGAATTCTGCTGAAACTGGACAGAATGTGACTTTTCCAGTTTATTTGTATTGTATACAAACATGCATAACAACATCCCTATGCCTTTGATCATTAGATTAAACACCAAAAACAATGATTTTGGTATGATCAAGGCAATTATTGGGGAAAGAAATGCAAAAGGTGATGAACATGGCTTTGAGCCAAGATAACCATTTGGATGGTTAAAGATTGAGACTTTAACATCCAAATAGATGATTCATCCAAAATAAACTTTTGGGACAACCAAAATCAACCTTTGAATGGATAAAGATTGAGTCTTTATCATCCAAAAGTGACATTATTAAGATTAAACCAAAGTTTGGATGATAAAGATTGAGACTTTACCATCCAAACATGATCATTATGGCAATACATGAACAAACATAATATAAATGTACAAGGGCTCTCTCCATATGTTCAATGGATCACCAAGCCAAAAGTAAAGACATAAAAGTAAAGACATAAATGTAAATGACATAAAGTAAATGGCATAAACATAACAATCCATGATCATCCTTTGGTTTGTAACCCTTAATCACACATAAAGCATGAGGGCACCATGGAATCATCTCATGACTTGGTTCCAATTGATAATATTACATGAATGTAAATATTTGGAATGAGATAATTAGTAATGCATGTAGATAATGGTATAAACAAGATAAATAGAAGAGATGAAGAGGAGATGGGGAGAATGAGGCCTCACCAATTTTGGATTTCTAGCCTATCTTCCTCTCTTTCACTCAAGTGTTTGTGTTTCTGTTGTGATTCCAGCAGAGTTTCAGTGTATAAAACTATTTCCCTCCCCCCCTGAAATGATTAGCAAGGGCCTTAATTTATAGGGACTGATGGCACCCAAACCATCCGTACGGTTGGGGCTCTCTCGTGGCCAAACCATCTGTACGGTTCTCTCTGGCGAGCTTCTTGATTTTTTCAATCTTTATTCCAGAACAGTCCTAAATTTTTTGGTTTGTCCTAGTGAGGTCCTAGTCTATCAACAATAAGTTGGTTTCAATTCAGATTAGGGTACTTACAGTTACCCTATATTTGTATGTCTTTAATCTTTCTCCTTCTCTAAAACACAAATCCGAAAGCCTACAATGTCTGACATCCTCTTATTGAAGATCACTCTCGGATTGCAAATATTTTGGTTAAAATGGATTTTAGAGTTGAAAATATCAAAACTAAAATGAGTTTGATAATTGAATTATAATTGTTAATCATAATGAAATATTAAACTTTTAGATTAAGTTGACTCTCATATTTCAATTATAAGAAGCGAACTGGTCACCCCTCCTCCATTCCAACCAATATTTACTATTTCACATCCTTCAAAATCCTAAAAAACCCGAGCCCCAGTCGATTTCTTCACCAAAAATCTTCATTGTTTATTCGATTTCTTTGGTTGAATCACAATTCAAGCCTTTCTAAACTCAAACTCAAAGGCCTCTTCAATCCATTCATCCAAATAATACAATAAGTGCACATATGATAGAGAAGAGTGTTGGGTTTTGAGGCACCATACGCAGCGGAAACGGCAACATGAAAATCAACAAAACCCTAGAGCCCATGGATCCATTCATGTTGATTAAAATAATACAAGATGAATTTAGAATACTAACCGATGTTATGCGTTTAAAATTTCGGATCTTCAAATCTTCAAGCTTTTAGATTTGATCTCTTCGTTCTTCGCGTTCTTCAGATCATGATCACAGGAACACGAGCTTGAGATACTAAAGCTATCACCCTCTATGTGTATTCACGGCGAACGAATATCTAGAACAATTCTAGATCCGGACTGCTAGATCCAATCATTAGAAAACACACTTTTCTAATCTTCAAAGGCTATATGAATTTTGGTGTTCTCGAGCTTTTGATTCTCAATCTAGGCTCAAGAATATGTTTCTCAAACATATGTATTACCCATGAATAATGGCTAGTGAAAGAGAATTATTTAAACTAAAAAAATCGTTAACCCTTAAGGACCCTTGAGACCTAATCCCGTCACTCTAATTATTCTGCTGTAAATCTGGCCCAGACATGTTGGGTTTTGAGGGTCCTTGCGCAGCGGAAACAGCAACAGAAAAATCAACAAAATCCTAGAGCCCATGGATCCATTCATGATGATTAAATTAATAGGAGAATAAATTTATAATACTAACCGATGTTATGCGTTTAAAATTTCGGATCTTCAAATCTTCAAGTCTTCAAGCTTTATGATTTGATCTTCTCTACGTTATTCGAATCACGATCTAAAGAACAAGAACTTGATATGCTAAAGAAAGCATCCTATATGTGTATCCACACGCGAACGAATATCTAGAACAATTCTAGATCCGGACTGCTATATCCAATAATTAGAAAACACGCTTTTCTAATCTTCAAAGGCTATATGAATTTATTGGTGTTCTTGAACTTTTGATTCTCAATCTAAACTAAAGAATGCGTTTTTCAAACACATGGAGGCTACCAATAATGATATAATATCAAATCTTACTAGTTAGGGTTAAGAGAGGGGTATTTATACTTATTAAACCTAAACCTTTTAGGAGAAATAGGTCAAAACCCGTCAAAACGCGAAATCAGAAAATAGGGGCTGAACAGGGCCTGCTCGGCCGAGTCCTTTAGGGTGCTCGGCCGAGCACCTCTGTTCAATCCCATTCTGTAACTGGTGCTCGGCCGAGTCATGTGATGTGTTCGGCCGAGCAGCACCAGAAGCTTAACTTTAGCCTTTTATTTAATTCGTTCTTTTGTGTGTGACCACATAGGATTATATCAAGTTGGCAATGAGTTCAAACACATTTGTTCTCATAAATCATGAGCGGACCCTAGCAGGCCATCATGATTACCCAATTGATACAACTTAAAGAAGTTCGTTTATCCTCATATAACATATCACTATCCTTTTGTCACGCGATATCATATTGAACATAAGTCATGGTCCACATCAATTTATATTGTTCAATGCTTTCTTGATCCCGAGTAGATTGATATGAGCAAATGACATTGAACACATCAATTCATTTGGGTATAGCCATACACTATCATCAATCTCACTCTCGAGTGGCCAAAGCAGATATCTCTCTTGAGGGAGGGACAAATTCCATCTTGACTTATCATTCTTCCCTACAAGAATCTGATTATGCCAATCATAACCTTTATGACTACCTGGTTAAGGGTAGCGGTTGACTATGTCAAACATAACCTTCATCATGTGGAAGACCATGATAATCTCAGGTCTAAGGATATCAAAGGATATAACTATATGAGATTTAATTATGACATTTGACCATGACATAAATCTCATAGGTGGGTCAAGTCCAGTATTCGTTCACCAACAAGTACCCATAAGTTTAACTTGTATCACATACACATGATCATCACATGATCATCGATTAAACTTATACTAGTTCTTCATAAGTACTAGGGATGGGGATTATTATAATAAACATGTAAAACATATAATAATCCAAGGTTTGTTATCTCCATAACAAATGAGAGCATGATATAATGTAAGGCCTTTCTTAAGGGCCTACGGCATAATCTCCAACAAGACACTCTGGCACGGTCGTGCTCACAAACTGGCACGGTCGTGCTCACAAATCGGCACGGTCGTACTCACAAACTGGCACAGCCGTGCCCGCCAGAAATTTAGCCTTTTTGCCTTTTTAACAATTCGTTCTTTTGTGTGTGACCCCATAGGATTATATCAAGTTGGCAATGAGTCCAAACACATTTGTTCTCATAAATCATGAGCGGACCCTAGCAGGCCATCATGATTACCCAATTAATATAACTTAACGAAGTTCATTTATCCTCGTAGAATATATCACAATCCTTTTGTCACGCGATATCATATTGAACATAAGCCACGGTCTAAGTCAACTTAAGTGTCCAATGCTTTCTCGATCCTGAGTAGATTGATATGAGCAAATGATATTGAACACATCAATTCATTTGGGTATGGCCATGCACTATTATCAATCTTACTCTCGAGTGGCCAAGCAGATATCTCTCTTGAGACAAGAGGGACAACATCCCATCTTGACTTATCATTCTTCCCTACAAGAATCCGATTGTGCAAATCGTAGTCTTTATAACTACCTGATTAAGGGTAGCGTTTGAGTACGTCAAACACAACGTTCATCATGTGGAAGACGATGATAATCTCAGGTCTAAAGATTCCAATGATATAACTAAATGAGATTTAATTATGACATTTGACCATGACATAAATCTCATAGTGGGTCAAGTCCAGTACTTGTTTACCAACAAGTACCCATAAGTTTAATTTGTATCACATACACATGATCATCAATTAAACTTATACTAGTTCTTCGTAAGTACTAGGGACGGGGATTATTATAATAAACATGTAAAACATATAATAATCCGAGTTGTTATCTCTATAACAAATGAGAACATGATGTAACGTAAGGCCTTTCTCAAGGGCCTAGGGCATAATCTCCAACAATCTCCCACTTGTACTAGGCCCAATCAACATGTATCCAATACCATTAAGCTTAGCTTATGACCATCATAACAGCATGTGGAGAATCTTATGTAGGAAGATTATCATTGTTATCATCATAAGGTATTTTGCATATTTTGACATCTTCCATATCAACGATTTCTCGTAGAGATGGAAACGTCTAAGTGCGTGTTTGGATCATAGATGAGTCCTTGTCACCTTAGCTTGTGTAATAACCATTATTTCACAAAAAAGGTCCATATGATTAGTGGTACTAGAAACTATTTCTAGTTTTACTAATAACATCATGTAACTAAATACTCAATTTTATTCGTAGAGTAATTTGGGGTGTATTTGTTTGGAACTATTCCAACTAATAGCACTTACTTTAAACATATGTCCATACTGCGATCTTTAATTATCCTTGTCGATGTGGAAGCATGCATCTATGTAACCATTTACTAGATCATCTACCATTCCAACAACCATCAAGAATGCATCCTTAGTTCTTCTCAAGTACATAAGGATGTTCTTGACCATTATCTAGTGACTTTCACTAGGATATGATTAGTATGTTCTCAGCATACTCCAAGTATACGAGTTATCCCGTCTAAGTACATAATATGACATACATGATAGATCTAATTGCCGAAGCATATGGGATCCTAATCATGTATTCTTTCTCATTAGTCTTCCAATAAGACTAAGTCTTGCCAAGAACATTGTCATTAGACAACTTTGCAAGTTCTTCTCCAAGAGTCTTACATACTAAACAATTCAGTACTTTGTCTTTATAATTATTTTGACACAAACCAATCAACTTCCTAGATCTATATCAATAGATATTAATTCCAAGGATGTAAGCGGCTTCTTCCAAAGTCCTTTTCATTAATAAACTCTTTCAAATGAAATATATGTCAACCACATATATAAGACTAGGAATAAGACCATGCTCCCACAAATTTTCTAGCATACACAAGTCTCATCTTTGATGATTTCAAACGATTTGAACACTTCATCAAAACTGACACGCCCCAAGTCCCGGGATTCCCTAATAGAACCTCAAACCTGGTGCGCGTGACTAACAAGAAACGAGAAACTGAATGACATCTGCTTATATCAAACCGACATCATATATATACTCAAGAGGAACGAGCTAAGATAGCTCACAACGAGTTCTATACCAAGAAATTTAAACCAAATGTGGTTATATACAAGTACAATACAAGTCTACCCAAGATACTGAGTCTAAACAACTGATACAAAATCGTCCTCACCAAAACTGGAAAGGATAACAATCCCCAACAAGAACAACCTGCCAAGTAGGCCCCTGCTAAGTTGAGCCTCACAACGTATTACCACTTGCTTTCCTGGGGGGGGAAACAAATAAACAAGGAACGGGGTGAGATAAATCTCAGTAAGTTACTAGATACAAGTACATAGCATGTTATCATGTAATCATGCAAATCAAGAAGATTATCAAGTAATCATGCTCAAGATGTAATCAAGTAACAAGTATATGATAGGCTAAGCCAACTCATCAAGTAGCTAACACGTAAGGCTAAACTATCACGTTACAAAGGATATTCCAACCTTATTCCTCCCAAGTAAACCATTGTTGTCGTTGCTTATTGCAGTTGACAAATCACGATCAATTAAGTTGCTGCTGTGCAGTACACAAGAGGACCCGGTAACCAGTGTCACTCACAAGAACAAGATTCACGAGGTGTTCACGAGTTTAGCATTCACTTTTATCAGGCGTATTGCTCTAATAAAGGAAGATATGCCCTTACTATGGCCTGTAGTAAGGGGTCAAGCGCAGATACATAGATCCCCGATTATCACTTAGCCCCAGCCTCACGATAAGCGTGAACCTATATATCTCTTAACAAGCAAGGAGAACCAGCTGGACTCACACAAGAATGCACAAGTAGTATTTACTTAAACTACGAGAGTAGAACTAAGTCCAAAAGTAGTGGACTAGTCCTTCATGAACCATATAATTATGTGCTCACCAAAACTAACGAGAATAGAACTTAGTCCAAAAGTAGTGGACCAGTCCTTCATGAACTATGTAATCATGTGCTAACCAAAATACCAGTACACGTACGCAATAATTGCGAATACAAATCAGTATAACAATGGCACGTAATGTGTCCACGTAACACAATCAATCCAAGTTAGAGTCTATTACTAACAGACCCCAAACAAGTAGTAGGGTACATCATTCTATGTCACTTTGTCATATGCCATATTTGCATGTACATATTCATATAATTTTTAACACATTAATGTGTCTATCACGGTACCCTTACTTCCAAGTAGAGCCCAACATCTTAGACTCTAAACACGTAGTCGAATAGGTCTTATTGTACCTAGTCAAAATCATACCTCACGTATATGTATCGTTAACAATCGAATACATTTTCCAACACATATTGTGTTCTGTAATCATTCTTGTTGACTTAAATCGTAGGATTCATAGTTATATGAATTATCTTCGTATTACACTAGTCCATCATTCTTTAGGAACTCAACTCAAGAATAAGACATCTTCTTTATACTTTATATACTTCATTGAGTATATACACGATTAAAACCAATTACTAGCACATTAATGCTTGTTCATAGCACTTTCAATACACACGTATTAGATTCGAGTATGTAATAGAGTTGATCATTCTCTATCTAGTTCCATATTCTAACTATTTGGTTATTAATACCAAGTATCAAGTAGTCAACAAGCCACATTCTATCAAGTAGTTATATGCAAGATTTGCATATACACATCAAGAATCTTTCTAACACATTAGTGCTTGTCCATAGCACTTTCAAGTTCATTACCATACACACGTATTGGTTTCAAGACATGAGCAAGGTTTTATAATCTTACATTCAAGTTCTCAATCCAATTCTTTGGATGTTCAGGACCTGTACAAGAATTAATTATCTTATACTCAAGTTATTATGCCAATCTTTGGATATTCAAGTCATGTACAAGATTTAATTGTCTTATACATCAAGTTCAAGCTAAGTAGATGAGTTATACATCTTATACTTACAAGTTCTTAATCCTATACTTTGGATGTTCAAGCTCAAGACATTGTTCTAGTGCCCCTAAGGCACACAAACATTTGTTTCAAGACACATATAACACATTAATGCTTGTTCATAGCACTTTCAAGACAATTAAATGAGTTCTTACTCTTAGGCTCAAGTTCTCATTTTAATTATATGAGTACTCATGTTTAAGACCAAGTTCTAATGCCCCAAAAGGTATATATACACTTGCTAGGACATCTTATACTAAGGCTTTATGCCTTAGGAGGGATAAGGTTTCATTTCATTTGAGTTTAAACCACTTTTGTGAAACAAGGGACTTGGGCGGTCGCCCAGACTAGACTTTTGGAACCCCAAACCCTGCCTACTTGGGCGGTCGCCCACAATACCCATGGCGCGGTCGCCCAGAACCAAATTGGGCCAAGAACTCCCCAGCAAGCTAGAAAACCAAATTTTCATCCATTCATTTAACAAGCTCAAATTCACCCGTCCCACAAGTATAAGTATCAATTTTATTAACACTTTATCATACTCCTGGAGTATACTTTTACTAGTTCTATGAACATAGCATTAACAGACTAATACTCCCCTTGTCCTAAATTTACAAGTATCACAAAATTCAACCAAATCACGAAATTAACAAGTACAAGTACCAAGAATAACATATATGCATGTTATTACAAGCAAGGGGGAGCTAGTGACTTGCCTACTCCGAAATCAAATTCTCCCAAACTAATTTCTGTTCGGCAGGAAACGCTCTACTCACCGCCCTGATCATTTATGCGGAGTCGGATTTTCGAACAGAGGCATAATTAAGCGAGAGGGATCGAGCATAGGGTAAAACTTAACCCTAGCTTTCTTTTCTGAGACAGAGAACGTAAAGAAATTTGAGGATAATCATCCTCAGAGAAACAAGAAGGTTCTTATACTTTGCAAGTTTCCACAATTGACAACTAGTCCCCTCAAGTTCCACTTTGAGCAATTAAGCCACTGAACTTTAATTTTCACAAATGACCCTAAAGTTTCAACTTTGAACACTTAGGTCCTAAACTTGCTCAATTAGTTAAATAATTAACTCAAATAAAATAGCATATAAATATGCAAGTTAAGAATTTAATAGGAATTAAGACGGGCGTTACAAAAACGATTGTTTCAACTCCAACAAGCTTGCTTCAATCCATCCCATGGATTTCAGCAATTTACACACTTTATTAGAATTTTCTGGATTAACAAAACCTTTAGGTTGTATCCAATATATCCTTAATTGAGTTCCCGTTAAAGAACGCTGTTTTGACATCCATTTGTCAAATTTCATATTCCAAATATGAAGATATGACTATGAGAATTCTAATATCTTAAAGCATGACTATGGGTGAGAAAGTTTCATCATAGTCGAAATATGAGTCAACATTTTCACATTTTGTCTTGCTTAATTAGTATGTTCCTTGCTACCAATGTTAGTTTTGTCCAAGAAAACTTAATTCCATCATTTGGTTTTTACACCTTAGGTTAGAATGATCAAGTTACTCGAATATTATACATGGATTGCCTTTTAAATTATATGACTCCAAGTCGTTAATCTAAATATGGAGCGGACATTGCATTTTGATAGGTGGTAAATATGTCATTCTCAATGAACTTTACCTCAATACTTTCTATTACGATAAATCCAATATTTCTTGTTATAGATTGTATCATATCATATATGCAAGTATCTTGTGTCACTTGAACGAATTTTCACAGCTCCTTGTGAAAGTTTGTTCAACTTCCATCTTAAGTTCAATGTTATTTTCTAGGTCTCGAACCATTCGAAATATATTTTACTTCTACTGGTCCTTTTAGAGATAAACAATTTATCTAGAAAAGTACCATAATAAGCAACAAACAATTTGTTTCTTAAAAGTAAAATAATATCCTTAAGTTTCCTCAGGATATCATATGAAAATACATTTATTAGATTTAAGTGTGAGCTTGTCATAGACAAGTATTTTCGCAAAAGTCTCACCATCTTAAATCTAGATGAAAGATAAACCAAGTTTTCTTTCATTCCATATTACATATGGTACCTTTGAACCTATTTTGATGGAACTCAAATTAGTGTAATCAAAGCGGTTTCCAATATATAACCCCAAAGTAAATAATGGAAGATCAATTTGACTTTATCATCTAACGAACCATATCCAATAAGGATCTATTCCTCCATTTAAATACATCATTCCAAAATGGTGTTCTTTGTGGAGTTAATTGTTAAACAATTTCACAACCTTAAAGATGATTGTCAAATTCTTTGGTTTAATTATTCATCATCTCGATCAAATCAGAATCTTTGAATAGTTTTACCAAGTAGTACCAAAATCCTCTTTTAACATTGCTACTTAATGGACCAAATACATCAACATGTATTAGGTCTGATAAGTTACTAGCCTTTTTACTACTCCTAGTAAAAGATGTCTTGGTCCAAGTCAATAAGATTTGCATATATCATAAGATTCAAAATCGTATGACTTTAAAACTCCGTCCCATGAAATTTTAGATATGCATTTCTCATTTATTTTACCAAAACTATAATGCCTTAAGAATTTAATTATATATGTTATAAATTTACTCATTATTTTGTTCTTCAAAATTTAGGATATAAGATTTATTTATATGATTTAACAGTACGATAAAGCAAATCATAATAAATAAAACACTTTCTTATTCTCAATAAGAAATAAATATCCTTCATCATCTTATAAAGAAAACAAAACAATATCTTTTACTTAATGAGTAAAGTCACTTCATAAGTGTTCTATGAACAATGTTGCAACTCTTGCATCATTACCATTCGTAGATTAACTTTATCTTTCATAAGTAGTCTTTCTATTTATTAATTGTTGCACATTTATACAAATGTAGGATACATATCCGGTATCCAATACCCAATAATTAAAAGTAAAAAGATTAATCTTATAACAAAAGTATCCGAAGTGGTAGTCTCACTACCATTCAATTTCTTTGATCATCCAGAATTTTGATTACAATTTTAAATGGTCAATCCAATTGCCATGCTACAAAATTGCATTATTTAGCATTATAATTTTAGCCACAATTATTTCCTTTAGGTTTGACAATATTGTCTTACCTTTATCTTTTAATCCCCTTTTCTTTTAGAATTTTATGTAGTCAAATATCAAATTTTTGACTTAGATCATCATCTTTCGTACTAATGTTCAGAAATCGAGAGCACAAACTGTACGCCCGAAATAAGCCATAAGGCAACCACATTTCCGTACATCATTCAGAAACTTAGAGAACAATCCATACGGCCAAAACTAAGCCAAAAAGGCATCCACATTTCCGTATGGATCTGCAGTCTATTTCTAAATTCCATGTCTCATCAATTTTACAGATTTCAGCAATCTAGAACAATTCAGGATTCTAATTTCAGTTATCTTGAATTCTGAATTAACATCACTTTTCAGGAATCATGGTTTCAAAAACCAGCAATCTAAAACTAGATTCAATCCCAGATTCAATTCTGAACATCACTTGCTCGGCCGAGTCTTAGGACCCACTCGGTCGTGCACCACGAAAAGTAGATTTTAAATTTCCAAAATTTATCCTAGAATTGCTTTCCTTGATTCAATTAGGATTTGGTGTTCATGGTGATTGAATTATCATAATTATCAAAATCCAAAATAAACAATTTATTTGTTAGGCCCAATTGGTAGGGATGACCAAAACCGGTTCCGGGCCCGGTTCCGGTTCGGCGTATATGTGACCCTGAACCGGCCCGCGCTTACACCGGTTCCGGTCATCACAATCCGGTTCCGGTACGATTCCGGTCCGGTTCCGGTTCAGTCCACGCTACCTTTTTTTATTTTTTTTTTATCATACAATAATGAATAAACATGTTAAAATTTATTAAAAGACAAGAGATTTTTATTTTATAATACACTAATGAATAAACATGTTAAAATTTATTGAAAAATAAGGGATTTTTATTTTTTTTAATGGAAATGCCGATCCGGTCCGGTTCGCCATATATGTGACCCTGAACTGGCCCGCACTTACCACGGTTCCGGTTACTCCGGTTCCGGTTTACTCCCCGGTTTGCTCCGGTTCCGGGCTTTTCCGGTCCGGGTCCGGTCCGGTTTTCCGGTTACGGTCCGATTTGGCCATCCCTACCAATTGGTAGGAAAATAGGCTAGAGGGGGGGTGAATAGCCTTTTTAAAACTTTTAAAGAAAACACTTTAAAATGCAAAGTCACTTATCAGTTTGCAAACTATTATTAGTAAGCGCAGCGGAGAAGATATGACTAAGTTTTAACTCACACTTAAATCGGTAAAAATGGTTTTCAGAGCTTAGTTTGATCACAAAGTTGTTTTCAAAAGTTTAATGCAGTTTCAAGAGATTGGTCAAAGGAAAATACAATGAATCAGTATGAACAGATAGATCAGCCGGTGAGAGATTTTCAACCGGCAAGAATAAAGTAGGTGACAAGGGACACAGAGATTTGGAGAGGTTCACAGTGTAAATACTGCTACGTCCTCTACCAAGTTTGGTCAGAACATGGATTTGGGTTAAGAGTACTATTAGATATTTCTAGTCTATTACAAGCATGGCTTTGCCAGTATACAAAGACTAAGTTCTAGAAATTTCTAATGGATCGTAAAACAAATACTGACCAAGTGTTTTTGAGCGGCAAGTTCAAATGAACTTATCTCACTCAGGTGGGTGTGTGAATGACTCAATCACAATATTCCTTATATAAGTCTAACTTGGGAATATTAACAAAGTGATGAGTTTGTGCACGAGTGTATGTCCCATTAATGTCTAATGATTATCTGGACGGAATGTTGAGCTTCAATGAATGCTTCAACAATCAACTCTCTTTAATGCACCAACCCTCTTCAATGCAGCAAGTCCTCTATTTATAAAAGGAGCAAATGTCTTGGATTTTTGAAGAAGGATAATATTTGAATTTTTAGCTGGGTAGGTTAGGAGCATTTAATGCGGTATCTTGAGCATTAATGGCGAAGATTTGCTGTACACGCATGCCGCTATGATCTGATGGGTAAAGACCCTTTTGTCTCAACCGGTTACCTCCAAAAAGCAAGTAGAGACAAAGTAGAGCTAAAAGTAGCTCTATGTCAGGCGGCACAGAAAAGCATGTTGGAGCAGTTTAACCACTTTCAAAAAAGACAGTATAAGAGACAAATCGGTGAGTTAACTATAAAGTTAGAACGATGAAACCTGGGGATATTCAGTCAGAATATCTGAGTTGACTTTCAGTGAGCTCTGAGTTGTCCTTGCTGATGGTGAAGTGATCGGCAACTTGATGTTATGATGAGTAGTTGCATGATCGGCAACTTGAAGTTAATCTGCTGATTGGCTTTCTGATGTCCTCTTGCTGGTTTGTCTTGTATGAAGAGGTTGGAATATACTTGTGCTAATATATTAGGAAACCTAAAGATGTCTAATAAAATTGGGGGATCCTAAGTGTTAAACATGATTGGTATTAAGCAATTCTAAGACCTATGTCTATATTTGAACAACAATCTCCTCCTAATTGCTTAAGTCCAATCACCCTAATCAAGAACATCTATCTTAGCTTAGTGAAAGAATTTTTTCTATAGAGATCTATTTATTTTCATTCCCTAAGCCAAGTCACACTTGATGTTCAAGAAGAGGTAAAAATACAAAATAATAAAAAGTAAGAGTAAAAGGCAGAAGAAAAAGTGAGTTGCTGATTGCTATGATCAGCAAGGAGAATAATAATCTGCAAAACAAAGTTAGCATGAATAATAGCAGATATTATAAGAAAATATAACATATAAAAATAAGCACACATAAAACAGTAATGGTTAGCAAAGAAGTCTTGGATAAAGCGTTGAAGGTCTTCAGAATATCTATATCATTGGCTACATTGACTAGGAAACAGGAGGATCCTCTTGCTGGTCAGTGGCCTTTGATGTAGAGTCGGTAAGCTTGGCTTTCTTCTTTGCTCTTTTCTCTTTCTTTTCAGCTTCTCTCTTCTTCCTCCTTGAGTGCTCTCCAGTCTTTCAGTAAGCATGGTATTGTTAGCTTCCAGAGCAGCTATCTTTAATTTAGCATCAACAAGATCTTTGTTGGCTTGCTCAAGCTTGAGTTCAGACTCTTGATTCTCCTTTATTAGCTGAACAATGTGAGCTTCTTGAGATCTCTGATCGGAAATAAGTTGCTTCTGATTGGAGAACGCACTTCCCACGTCTTCTGACATCTGTAACAGCTTGATTTCTATGTCTTCAAGGAGATCCTTTAAGTCTTTGATGCGCTTCTCAGTGGAATTTTCCTCCTCCTGATTGGACTTGAGCACCTTGTCGGATAGATCAGCAAAGGAATCATTGATGAGATCTCGGAGAAACATTGCAGTGTCACCAAAATCAGCACGAGTGGCTGGAACCTGCTGATCAGAGAAGTCACCATCAATGTGATGGAAGTACTCAAACATGCTGTGCAGTACTACGGGCTTCTCAACAACCAAAGGTGTAGATACCCCGGGGGAACCACGACTTTAGGCTATAGTGCGTGAATCAACCTAGGATGTCTAATTGTGTTTTAGAGTCGCCACCCACGTTTTTGAGGAACGTAAGAAAACATAATGTTTATGAGCCTAAGTTTGATTTACGAAAACATAGATTCTTTGGGATGAGGGGTTCGGGGGTTAGGTTACGAAATGGGAAGTACTTAAACACCCATTTCGCCCGAGCAAAGTCGGTCTTGTTTGTTCATAATTCACCTTTTAAGATAAATGTGTTCTTCCTATTAAAAATGATGATAAAAAGGGGTTTTAGAGTTTGAAATGTAGGGAGATGACTCTTAGGCCAATTCAATATAATGAAAGGACCGTTGGTGTCATGTCCCAAATGATTTTGGGTGATTGCACATTTGATTGAAGAAGAAGAAGAAGAAGGAGAGGAGAAATGTTTAAGACCTTTACCTATAGTATCCTTCAAAAAGAACCTCTCGTAAAGCCTTGAAGAAGAGGTTGAACACTTTGTTGAAGAAGTCCCAAGAAAAGTCTATGAAAGCAGTGAATAAAAAGGTTTTGAAAGTAATGATTTTCCAAGTCCCCCTCCAATGATGGATTGGAGGGGTTTTTATAGTTGAAAAGTGACTGTTTTTGGAGCCAAACGGAGTCTCCAAGAAATCTTTCCCGGGCAAAATCATGTATAATGAGCAAGGGAGAGATTCTTGGGCAGAATCTGTAACTGACACGCCCCAGAAGCACGCGCATCCCACCTAGGCGGCGGAAGGCGCGCGTGTCTGGCCTCAAGGGGCGGAGGCGCGCGACTCTGAGAAGCAATTTTTGACAGAATGGACTAGAAAGTTAGAACTGTTATTCAGTTTAGTCCCGGGACTTAACGGAGTCCGTCTGGAACTTAACCAAAGTAACAGAAACTAACAGGAAACACTTAAAAGAGGGAGAAACACAAAATCAAGTGTGCAATCGGGGTGAGCGGTCCAAGGCGGGGTGTCTACAGAGCCCCTCAGTGGCGTGGATTGCGAAGCAAACACGCCTACGAAAGACAGACATCCGCCTAGGAAATCACCAAAAAAAGGAAAAGACTCGAAAAAAAGCAGGAATTTGAAATTGCGGAGGATAGGGGTGCGCTCCCTGTGTGAGCGGCTTTGAGAGATAAGGGTGCGCTCCCTATTTGAGAGGCTTTGCCAATAGCGGGATCCGTTTGCTGGAAGCGGGATCTGTTTGCTGGAAGCGGGATCTGTTTGCTGATAGCGAGATCCGTTTGCTGGAAGCGGGATCTGTTTGTTTAGAGCGAGATCCGTTTGCTGGAAGCGGGACCTATTTGCTGATAGCGAGATCCGTGTGCTAGAAGCAGGACCCGGAGGACCGTTTGCTGAAGTGCGGGACCCGGGGGACCGTTTGCTGAAGTGCAGGACCCGGGGGACCGTTTGCTGAAGTGCGGGACCCGGGGGACCGTTTGCTGAAGTGCGGACCCGGAGGACCATTTGCTTTGGATGGATGTAGATTTTGTTCGATGAAGAAGCAGTGATTCCGTGAATCATCCCAGACCAAGTTGTTGTCGTGAGTCGTACTTTGACGTTTGACTTTGACTTTTGATGGGGTGCGGGCACAGTTGACCGCGGAATGCTTTGTGCTGGGGATGAATTGTAAAAACTGATCTTTTGAGAAGGATGAAAGACGCCCTACTTTGAATGGGAGTTCCTATCCTATTTCAGTTTTTAGACCTGCCTTAAGGGCGGACCAAATTAATGTGTGCCCTTCCGAATGCTTGCTTTCGTCGTTTTGAGCTTCTCTTGTTGGTGGGATTGATCTTTTCTGTAGATAGAAGGCGTTTGAACGTGCCTGGGCTTCTTTCTTGAACTGACAAGGGCATGTTCTGTTTCTGTCTGCTGTCAAACGCGCGCGCGTCTGGCTTTGGTCGCGGGGGGCGCGCGCATCTGGAATCGCTTGTCGGAGGCGCGCGCTTCTGGCTTGCTGAATTCCAGCCCCTTTCTTTTCTGAGCAGGGTACTCCAACAGCTATAAATTCAAATCACTTTCGATCAGGATGATCACACAGCAATACTCTGCATCCTTTTCTTTACCCTATACCTCAAAATTCTTGTAGCGATGGCCCCGATGACCTTTACTTTTGAAGTCAAGGTTTCCGTCCCCGAAGGTGATAAATCCGTCCCCATTGCTCCAATTGTGAAGACGCGTCCTAGCGTTTTTGATCGTTTGGGAAGACCAAATGAGGATGTTATCGCCGCGGATTCTGTGAAGCCGGTGGTCCACGTGAGGGATTATAGGCCTCGTTATTTGCCTAAGAAGAAGAAAGGCAAGGGGAATTCTTCTCATGTGTGGAAGCGTCCCGTGGTTGTTCCGGTCAAAGCTCCTTCCCGCAAGGGCAAGGAGAAGGTTGTTGATGAAGCTCCGTCTCGTCCGAGTGTCTTTTCTCGTCTTGGTGGTCTCGAGAATGCTCCACCTCCCTCCAAGAAGACTAAAGGCCGTCCCCAAAAGCAATGGGTCCCCAAACCAAAGAAAGATTAAATATTTCTTTGTACCCCATGAGATTGCAATTAAAATAGACCACTTATTAGGATTTAATGTTTTAATGCCTTTTAATAGCTCAACATTTTCATTGTAATGGTAAGAATGATTTAGTGAATGAATAAAAATTGCATCTCGTTTATTTGGAATGATTTGGGTATTTGTTTATGTTTTAGACCGCACCCGAAGGTTGCCTACGTTCCTCTAGGTGTAAAGGCTCAGGTCTCCGTAGTTCAAACAAACGAAGACCATTTTTTTTTTGTGTGTGTGCACCCTGTTTTTTGCCTAGACCGCCCTTGCGGGTTTTCAATCTAGCGGGCTTCTTTTTTGCACGTGCTCTAATTTTTGCCTAGGCCGCCCTTGCGGGTTTTCAACCTAGCGAGCTTTTTTTTTTTTTTTTTTTTTTTTGGTCTTCGTTTATTAGACGTAAAACTTCTTCAATTTGTCGAGGTTGACTTCCTTTGGCAGTTGATCTCCGTCTAAGTCCACGAGTCGGACTGCACCACCGCTTAGTATCTTATTGACTACGTACGGACCAATCCATCGGGGTCCCCATTTTCCAAGGGGGTTCATGGCATTAGGAGGGTGTTGTCTTAGGACCAAATCTCCCACACTGATGTTTCGGGGCTTCACCTTTTTGTTGAAAGCCCTAGACATTCTTTGTTGATAGGCCCTCGTACGTTCGATCGCTCTTAGCCTTCTCTCGTCGAGTAGGGCTAGCTGTTCATATCGAATTTGCATCCAATCGACTTCATTGACTTGGTTCTCGAGGAGGACCCGCAGGGACGGAACTTCGAGCTCTATTGGTAGCACGGCTTCGGAACCATATACCAGTGCATAAGGAGTTTCTCCAGTCGCTGTCCGTATTGACGTGCGGTAGCCCCATAATGCTAGAGGTAACTTTTCGGGCCAATCTCTTCCAGTGGAGGCCATTTTCTTCACAATGGTCTCGATTGTCTTATTAGCTGCCTCGACCGCACCGTTTGCTTGAGGGCGGTATGGAGATGACTTGTGCTTAGTAATCTTGTATTCTACCAGGAGTGCGTCCATCTTTTTCTCGAAGTGAGACCCGTTGTCTGAGATGATCTCATTAGGAACGCCGTATCGGCACATGATGTGGGTTTTCACAAATTCGGCCACTTTCTTGGCGTTGAGAACTCGGTAAGCCTGTGCTTCGACCCATTTTGTAAAATAATCCACGGCTACTAGGACGAAAGATTGTCCATTGCTGCCAGTAGGGTGAACTTTGCCGATGATGTCTATGCCCCAACAAGAGAAAGGCCAAGGCGTAATCATATTGTAAAGTTGTAAGGGTGGAGCGTGCTGTAGATTGGCATGGAATTGGCATTTGGCGCACCTCTTGACTTTCTCGATGCAGTCCCTTTCCATGGTACTCCAATAATAACCCATGCGGAGTATCTTATTGGCCAACATAAACCCGTTCATGTGAGGCCCACATTCACCTTCGTGGATCTCATGCATTATTTCTTGAGCTTCGGTCTCATTTACACATAGGAGATTGATCCCCTCGTGGTGTCTTTTGTAGACTCGGTCCCCAATTAGTACATATCGGGAGGCTAATTTTTGCAATGCCATTTGAGACTTCTTATTGCTGTTCTCGGGATAAGTACCATCCTTGAGGAAATTCATGATATCTGCGTACCACGGGGAGTTTGCTTGGACCTCGTTGATCTCAATACTCATGCAGTATGTCGGACTGTTCCTTCGGGAAATTTTGAAGGGCTTCACCATTTTACCCTCAGGCATTTCGACCAGTGAAGCGATGGTGGCTAGTGCATCAGCAAAACGGTTCTTGTCCCTTGGCAGGTAATTGAAGGTGATTTCTTGAAATTGTTCAACCAACTCCTCGAGATGTTGACCATACCGTTGCAGGGTCGAGTCTTGAATCTTCCATTTTCCAGATGTCTGATTGATGATGAGCAAGGAATCACCGAATACTTCTAAACTTGTGACATTTCTCTCGAGGGCTGCTTCGAGCCCTGCTACGCAAGCTTCGTACTCAGCGGTGTTGTTAGTGGCTTCAAATTCAAGGCGGATGGCAATTGGAGTATACATGTCCTTTGGATCAACGAGTAACATCCCTATGCCATATCCATGCTTATTGGCTGTGCCAGCGAAAAAAAGTTGCCACTTATTTTCCTCTGTTGTAGCGCAAATTAAATGCTCGTCGGGGAACTGTACATCTTCCCCCTTCACTTCGTCACACGGAAATTCAGCAAGCTGATCACTGAACACTTTCCCCCTGATGGATTTGAGTGTGACGTAAGTAATATCGTAGCCGGCGAGCATGAAATACCATTTGGCTATTCTTGTTGACATGAAAGGCTTCTCGAAGATGTAGCGGAGCAGGTCCACTTTTGCTACCAGCTTGATTGGGAAGGCCTCCATGTAATGCTTGAGCTTTTGAGTAACCCAAACCAATGCAGCACAAGACTTCTCTAAGACAGAGTAGTTCTTTTCAGCTCCTTGAAACCGTCGGCTGACAAAGTAGATGACATTCTCTTTTGTGGAGTCTCGCTGTTCTTGTGCTAACATAGCCCCTAGGGCTTCATCATTGACAGTGAGATAGAGCAAGAGAGGCTTCTCTTCGTGTGGTGGAACCAAAACTGGAGAGCATGTCAAGTAATGCTTCACTTGGTCGAAGGCTTCTTGGCACGCATCGGTCCATTCTAGAGCCACATTCTTTTTGAGTAGCTTGAAGATTGGCTCACACATGGAAGTGAGTTGGTGCACAAACCGGCTGATGTATTGAAGTCTGCCCATGAAACCTTTGATTTCTTTCTGCGTCCTTGGGGGAGGCATGTCAATGATTGCCTTGATCTTGGAGGGATCGGCTTCAATTCTTCTTTCAGTGACCATGTAACCAAGAACCTTTCCTCTGATGACCCCAAAAGTGCACTTTGCGGGATTGAGTCTCATCTTGTGTTGTCGAAGCCTTTCAAAGAATTTGCGAAGATCGATCAAATGTTGACCATTGGTTCCCTTCGAATGGATGATCATGTCGTCTACATAGACCTCGATCTCTTTATAAATCATATCGTGGAATAGATCCGTAACAGCCCTCTGGTAGGTAGCCCCAGCGTTCCTTAGTCCGAACGGCATGACTGTGTAGCAGAAGGTCCCCCACGGAGTTGTGAAAGCTGTCTTGTGTTGATCCTCTTCAGACATGAGAATCTGATTGTAACCAGCAAAACCGTCCATAAATGAGCAGACTTCAAAATTGACAGTTGAATCGACGAGCATGTCGATGTTTGGTAGTGGAAAATCATCTTTCGGGGAAGCTTTGTTCAAATCCCGGAAGTCCACACAAACTCGAACCTTACCGTTTACCTTTCTGACTGTCACAATGTTGGCTAGCCAAGTCGGATACTCAATGACTTTGATGAAACCCACACTGAGGAGCTTTTCAATATCTTCTTTGACTTGTAGAGACCATTCTGGCTTGATCTTTCTGAGCTTCTGCTTTACTGGCTTGGCGTCCTCTCTGATCGGAATTCTGTGCTCCGCGACCTTTCTGTCCAAACCCGGCATGTCTTTGTATGACCATGTGAATACATCCACAAATTCTCTGAGCAGTGCAGTCAGTTTGTCTTTGTCTTCCCCCTTGAAGAAGCTGCCAATCTTCGTTTCTTTCGGCTCTTCGTTGGTATCCAGATTAACAACATGCAATTCCTCATCAGCCCCTGGATCATTTTCACCACGACAACGAACCTGTTGAGCTAGTTCATTTAAGTATGTTATGTTTTCGTGGTCTATTTCATCATAATTTGAATCGTTATTAACTTGTTCATTAGGTTTGTTATTAGTTAATTCATCATTTATGATGTTTGCAATCTCGGGGTACTCAGAAATATCGATTTTTTCATTAGCAAAGAAAGGAAACACACGCTCGGCTATTGCCTCCATATCCTCTTGGGTGATGGTATTAGAAACACTCTCGGACTCGAAAGTAAGTGTGAGCCGCTCTTCCTTTGTTGCTGTACGGGGTATGCAACCCATTTCTCGGATCAAGAAATCCTCGGATACTAAGGGCCCCTTCGTTGAATACCAGTTGTTGATTGGCTCGGAGCTTGGTTGAATCTCGCTAATAGATGGGCTCTCCATTTCTGTGTTGTCAGAGATGGCGTTGACTTGACAATCGTCCATGATGGCAAATTCTTCGAACATGGAGGCTAGATCGGATAGTTTTTCCCCCACGGTAATCTCTACCTCGGACTCCATGGTCACTTTCTTGCCCCACCACTCTCGGGGTGACATTGGAGTAGGTTACCTTTCTTGTGTCGGGAACTCACAATCGGTGAAGATCTCGAGACCGGGCTTTCCGACGCCCTTGTCGTTAACCCATGGTTCGGGAAAGATTATGTACGGAACATCTTCCCCTTGGTGAACAAAATAACCGTTTAGTGTGTTGCGGTAGGGTCTCAAGTCAGGGATTTCATATTGTCGACCTTCTTTGCGAGCTTGGGTCCTTTGATTCTTAACTGCTTGCTCGTACTTCAAGTCATCCTTGGTAGGCTCGTATCCCAGACCAAATTTGTTCTTGACAAAAGGAACTTCCACGGGTGTAATATCCCTTGTTGATGCTTCCCCAGGCCAAGACCGGGAAAGTGATTCATGTTCCTCATCATGCGGAGGACTTTAGGATTGCCGGGGGCCCATTGTCTGTTTCCCCCTTCTTTGTCAATGGTGTTGACCCCGGAGAGAGTGGCATCTTCTATCCCGTGTTGGACTCGGTGAACAGGTTATCCCCCATTTCTGTGGACGGTGATATTCTCGGCTATTATAGTGACTATCTCGTCCCCATTTCTGATCTTGACACACTGATGGAGAGTGGAAGGTACCGCATTGGAACTGTGGATCCAAGGTCGGCCCAGAAGTAAGTTGAATGAAGCGGGGACATCAAGTACTTGGAATGGGACGGACATGATCATGTTCCAAATTTGATATTAACTTCTAGCATTCCCATGACTGTACGGGCAGTGCTGTCGTACCCTCTAATGACTTGTGCGGAGGGTTGTAAATCGGAGCTTTTGAGCCCCAGTATGCCCATGACTCGGCTAGGCATTAAGTTGAGTGCAGAGCCACCGTCTACTAGGACCCTTGAGATGGGTCTCCCCCTTGCCCTTACTTTGAGGTAGATGGCTTTAGGGATGGCAACGGGGCGGATACGGAGCGGGTTCGCTCATTACCAAACCCGCCCCTCAACCAAGCCCCCTTGTACCGAACCCGCCTCGCCCCGTCAACCGCCAAACCCGCTGCCGCCCCGCATGCAGTAAAATCTTACTAAATTTGGGCTTTGGCCCAATCTTTAAAAAGCCCAGGAAGGCAAGAGCCCATTCTTACTACTTTTTCTAAGCCAATGGAGCATATATTGAGGTAATAATTGAAATGTGTTAGGGACATTATAGTAATTAAATGCATATACTAGTATACGGAGCGGGGCGGGGCAGGGCCCGCGGGTTTTAGTGTGCAACCGTACCCGCCCCGTGACCCGTTGGGTTTTGAAAAAAGGTTACCAAACCCGCCCCGCTGCGGTGCGGACTGTCACGGATACGGAGCGGGTTCGGTCAAATTGCCATCCCTGGATGGCTTCATTGTGTTCGGACCCAAATGGCGGGAGGTCCATGTCGGTAAAAGTGATGACATTGCCAAAGTGAATGTGACCTATCATTGCTGTGAGGTCCTCGGGAGTCGTGTCGGGAGAGATTGATGTGTCATCCAAGTTCTTGATGATGAGGTCTCGGTGTTTCTTTGATGATGCAATAAGGTCCCAGATGGATATGTTGGCTTACGTCTTCTTGAGTTGTGTTAACAAAGGATCTTCGGGTATGTCGCGTGCTTGCGATCTTTGAGAAGAGGTGCTGGTTGCTGCAGTATTGGGAGGGATTGTGCTCGTTGTTACTCGGCCACTGCGAGTGAGCACGTTCACGGTCCCTTGTAGCTTCTTCTTCCTATTCTCTGAGACTTCCCTCATAATCTCGTCATAAGTCACAACATAACAAGAATTATCAAGTTTATTCATATCATCGGAGCCCTCATTCATAATTGGGATCGAATGAGTGGTTCCTTCAAACTCTCCTACCTCTATTACATTGACACCACCCTCATTAGGGATTATGAATTCCTTCTTGTCTATGAGGTCTTGGATGGTGTTGCGGATGGAGAAGCAATCCTCGGTGAGGTGGCCGGTGCATTGATGGTAGTCACACCATTTGTGGTGAGCATGATTGGCACGGAGCGGTTGTGGTTGCTTGTACCCTTGAAGAGGGGTGATTTGTCCCTTGGCCTTTAGAGCTTCTTAGGCCTCGGTGATGGTCATGCCGTTGAGAGGAGTGTAGACGCGGTCGTTTTGGAACCGCTTGCCTTGTGGTGGGGGAACCTTCTTGTAATTCCCCTTGTCAGTAGTGACGGCATTGACAGAAGCCTCTTTGTTTGAACTAGAGGCGGCCTTGTATCGGTAGGTAGGAGTGGCCTTTTTTAATCTCCTTGAGCAAGTCATCCATGCGTACCCCGCCTCATACATTTGGGAGAAGTCGGAGTAGCAAGCCCCACTTAGGTGGGTGCGGAGATCAATCTTGAGACATTTGAGAAAGATGTCCATTTGCTCTTTTGTGTTCGGCCTCTCAACAATTTCAGAGAGTTTGTCATTCCATCTCCTTGTGAAGTCAATGAAGGACTCGTTGTCTCTTTGAGTGGTGTTCTCGAGCTCTTTCCTTGTGGGCCGGTGAGTGGTGTTGCCTTGATATTGATTCTTGAAGGCAAGCATAGCGGCATCCCAATCAAGACGGACAGTGAGCGGGAGAGTTGCATACCAATCCTTGGCCGCCCCCTCGAGGGTGAGAGGAAAGCATTGAGCCATAACTTTTGGGGAGACCTTCTTCGGAACCATAGCCCAAATGTAAGTCTCGATGTGGGCCATCGGGCATGAGTTGCCCTTAAACTTGCTAATGTCGGGCATCTTGAATTTGTCGGGAAGAGCGGCCATCGTGCTCATGAGGATGGATGACTGATAAAGGCTTGTGTTGGAGCCTTTCCCCATGTTGAGGCCGTCGAATTTCTGATCAATGTAGGCCATGATGGAATCGACCATTTTGGGGTCGTTGTTGTTGGCGCTTGGTCCCCCCACTTTTTGGTACGGGCACTGACATATGGGCTTTCAAAGAAACCCTTGGTCCACTCGGATTCCTCATTGTCATTAACCCCCTTGTTCTTGGAGAGTTTGAGGAGCTTGGATTTCAGTTGGTCAACCTCGGCCTCGTGGGCCTCCCTTTGACTGTCGACATGAGCTTGCCACAAGGATTCTTTGGTTTGAGCCTCATTGTTGATAGTGGTGACTTGTTGTTGGAGTGTTTGAACCATGGCAGAAAGCTGTTCGAGAGTCATGGCGTTGTTGGTGTTGGAGTCGCCGGCCATTGATGATGTAGAAGCTGTTGGAGTGATTGGTTCACGGACAAGCCTGTTGGATGAATCTCTGTAGATGCGGAGAGTACCAATCGGACCTATAATTGGAGAAGTAGCCCTTGTCAGTCTCGGTTCACACTTTCAGTCCATGAGGAGGTTGAGAACACACAGTTGGGCACACGACTCGAACCACATAAGAAAAAGACTTTTTTTTTTTAATTTATAAGTCGGAGGGAATGAATCCCTTTTGGGGTTTCTAAGAAGATAATGGAATCGTCACACTAGTATATAGACCATCTCGCGGTCCCATATACTCATCGGATTCCATCACGTTTGTGAATCCTACATGTATCGGGATTAAACTAAATTAATGTAGTAAAGCATACATGCGGGGACGGATTTTTATTTTCGTCCAAAATAACCACTTTTGGGGACGGATTTTTATTGCGTCCGTTTCAACAAGTTGGCATGTATGTTTTGAAGACATTAGTTTAGGGAAATCTCGACACATGGAAACCGACTTGAGTCACGGAGTGTTAGACCCTAACTAGAATTGTGTGGTTTGTGCTCGGCTTGAATATGAGGCTTAAAGGTCACCCCCTACATGTAGTCATGAACTACGCCACGGGCTGAGGTTTACCGCTTCGAAAGAGCCAAGGTCGAGTGGAGCTTGAAACTTTCTAGGACGGGCCTCGACGGGTTTGGGGTTGGACTTGTGCGACTCGATAGTGAGCAGTTGATAAGAATTGTGCGCGTAGTGTGAGGTCCATCACGTGACAAAATTTATTTATTTTTTTTGAAAAGAAAGATAAAAAAAACACATAAGCACGTAAATTACAACTCCCGAATCACCCGTGTGACCGGTAAATAAAAACATACAATTAAACATTCCAAGGGTTCAATTCTGTTCTGATGCAGGCAACTGTGCCCACACCCCACTGTTCTGTCCAGTCACTGAAACCTGTTATTGCCCTGGAAATTGGCTCAGAAGCGCGCGCCTCTGGCTAGTGTTTTGGGAAGCGCGCGCCTGGCGCATAGAAACTGGGAGGCGCCCGCTTCTGGGCTCACCTGTCAGATTATCAGAAACTTATGGACTCAGGGGATTGCCCTGGTCCTGATTGTGTGATGGAACCCCTGCAATGTTTGTCAGCACGAAATAGTAGGAAGAATAGGAAGAACACATGGAAGGCGGGCGATTCTGGAATTTGACTCGGGACGCGCGCGCTTTAGACCATGAAGTTTCGAGGCGTGCGCTTCCCATGTCAATTTCCAGAATGCCCAGAAAAGTGAATTATGAACAGAAACACAAGCTTAACCCTCAAGCTTCCCCAGCAGAGTCGCCACTGTAGATACCCCGGGGGAACCACGGCTTTAGGCTAGAGCGCGTGAATCAACCTAGGATGTCTAATTGTGTTTTAGAGTCGCCACCCACGTTTTTGAGGAACGTAAGAAAACCTAATGTTTATGAGCCTAAGTTTGATTTACGAAAACAGAGTTTCTTTGGGATGAGGGGTTCGAGGGTTAGGTTACGAAATGGGAAGTACTTAAACACCCATTTCGCCCGAGCAAAGTCGGTCTTGTTTGTTCATAATTCACCTTTTAAGATAAATGTGTTCTTCCTATTAAAAATGATGATAAAAAGGGGTTTTAGAGTTTGAAATGTAGGGAGATGACTCCTAGGCCAATTCAATATAATGAAAGGACCGTTGGTGTCATGTCCCAAATGGTTTTGGGTGATCGCACATTTGATTGAAGAAGAAGAAGAAGAAGGAGAGGAGAAATGTTTAAGACCTTTACCTATAGTATCCTTCAAAAAGAACCTCTCGTAAAGCTTTGAAGAAGAGGTTGAACACTTGGTTGAAGAAGTCCCAAGAAAAGTCTATGAAAGAAGTGAATAAAAAGGTTTTGAAAGTAATGATTTTCCAAGTCCCCCTCCAATGATGGATTGGAGGGGTTTTTATAGTTGAAAAGTGACTGCTTTTGGAGCCAAACGGAGTCTCCAAGAAATCTTTCCCGGGCAAAATCATGTATAATGAGCAAGGGAGAGATTCTTGGGCAGAATCTGTAACTGACACGCCCCAGAAGCGCGCGCATCCCACCTAGGCGGCGGAAGGCGCGCGCGTCTGGCCTCAAGGGGCGGAGGCGCGCGACTCTGAGAAGCAATTTTTGACAGAATTGACTAGAAAGTTAGAACTGTTATTCAGTTTAGTCCCGGGACTAAACGGAGTCCGTCTGGAACTTAACCAAAGTAACAGAAACTAACAGGGAACACTTAAAAGAGGGAGAAACACAAAATCAAGTGTGCAATCGGGGTGAGCGGTCCAAGGTGGGGTGTCTACAAAAGGCTTGACAAAGTTTGAAGGAGAGGTGACAAGAAAGGAAGCATTAAAGTCTTCATTTTCTAAGTCAGCATTCTCAACAATAACATCGGAATAATCCACCATCGGCATCTCATCATCAGAAGAAATGACAATCGGCAAAGGAGACCCGGGCATAGGAACAAGAGCAGGCGGCAGAGGCAAAACTTGAGTTAGCAAGGCTTCATCAGCAGGGACAATATCGGCAGTTGGAGGAAACATCGGCAAATTGGCATGAAAGAAATCAGCAGGAACGAAAGTGGAAATGATGTGATCAGCAACATGGTCAGCAGCATAATCAGCAGCATAAGGGATCGGCATAGGGAAGTCCTGATGAATAATAATGGCTCGATCTCCAGGTAGATGAAACACATCATCGTCTTCCATGGAGAGAAGCAATGCCAATAACAAATTTTTAAGGCAAGCACGGCCTTCAAGAATTATAAGGGCCAACCTGGCATTCATCAGCCTTGAGGTATAGACCAAGTGATCAGCACGCAGGCGAGGATGAAACAACGGCAAAGTCAGTGCAACAGCGGCAGATTTGACCAAGAAAAGCAGACCACGAGGATTAATAGCTCTGAATTCAAGAATATCATGAAGTTCGTCATTTATCATCAAGCATATTATCAACCACCCATTAGTGACGATGCAAACCTCCTTAGGAGAGGGACCAGGCAAGTGGATTTTGCCTCCAACTTTTAACTTCCCAGGCAAGCAATGAAGAGGATCAAAGACAGGTTTAATCACTTTGAGCTTTGACACCTGGGGAGACTTCCCTTATTCCTTTTGAAATCAGGCTTGATCCATGGTAAGAATGTAGGCTGCTTACTAGATGAGCCAGCAAGAAAGGAATGGTTTGGACCAAATGGATTGGGAATTTTTCTGCAGGGTAGGTGCCGGTAGCTCCATGTAGTCCTCAGGATCTATCTCATCTGAGCTTTCATTTCCATTGGCAGTATTGACAGCAGCAGCAGATCCAATGCTATATCAACGTTTGGCAAGGTAAGCAGAGGTTGCAGAAGCACTTCTTCAAACTGCAGACCAGCAGCAATCTCTACATCCTGATCAGTAACCTTCTGGCCAGCACCTCCTCCCAACTCAAAAATATCCTTAATACCAGTTGGTTCAAAATATACAACAGAAGGAACTATCTGAGTGTCTGAAGTTCTCTCAGAGATAGCTGGTGTTGGAGCAGCAGAAACAGGAATGATCCGAGTTTCTGAAGTTCTCTCAGATACAACAACTTTATCAGCAACTGCTTCATCAACAAGAACTCCTCCTGAAACAGATAGGTCTTCAACAGCAGCTTCATCTTCTGGTTGAGTGACTAAAGTTTCCTCAACAGGTGCAGGTTGATCAGCAGAACTTTCTATCAGAATTTGAGTGTCTGAAGTTTCCTCAACTTGATGTCCCAAAGCTTCTGTGATAGGCTCATCAGCATGTTTGCTTTAAATACTTGGGCTTCTTCTGACTAGCACAGATTCATCAAATTTCTCAGCAGAAGAGGGCTTTTTGATCACAATTTTAATCGGCATTTTATCATCACTGATGGTCTCAGAGGAGGAAGGAGACACATCGGCAGCCCTATGAGCACAAGCTAACTCTTCACCATGGTCATCAGCACCCTTATCAACAACATCATCAGCAGCATTGGTAATAGTAACATCAGCAGAATGTGCATCATCAGCATCATATACATCATCAGCAACCTCCACATTATCAGTAGCAGGTTGCTCGGTAGCTCTGAGACTCAGAAGTTCATCTTACTTGGCTATTAAATCCATAAAAAATTTCTTCACCGATCTGATGAAATGAGCATTGAGGGGACTATCAGCAAGGGTCTCATCATCATTGTAAGTGAGTCGATCTTCCTCATCTTCAGGTCTCCCAAGCTGATATAGATCAAACTCAGAAAAGTTAGAGTGCTAATTGAAGGTATTGGCATAGGCAACCCATACATCCTGAACCAACAAGTCTTGCCTAATGCGATCTTGAAAAGGTAGACTTGGTTCCAGAGAAGTAGGAGCAAATCAAAATATCTGCCGAAGTTCAGACTCAGCTCTTCTTTAGACAGTTGAGCAAACTTTGAAAGAGGGACAAATTTCTCATTCCACATATCAGTATGAAAATTGAGAGTTTTGTAGTCAACATAATCAGAAAGATTTCCAGAAGGCACTCGATCCTTTCGCTCTTCATGAAACTGGAGAAGGCGACGAATGAATGGATGGAGGTGGTCAATCGGAAAGACCCAATTCTTCAATAACACTTTGTTGGTTAATGACCAAGGGTTCTTGTAGAAGGAGTGGAAAGTAGGGTTCCGAATAGGAGCACACTTTCTGGTAGCAACAACCCTTCTTCTATCAATCAATTCATCGGCAAGTTCTTCATCAGAAACTTCAACCTTGACAGCAGGAGCACCACTAAGAGTTGCACCAGCAAGTAGATAAGGATCAAATCTAATCAATTTAGTTCGAGGATCAGCAGGAGGGATACTTGATGAATGGATTTCATCGGCAACTGGCTTGGCCTTCTTAGGCAACTTTGGCTCGTCGGTAGCGATAACCTTTGACTTTTTGACTTCAACCTTATCGGCAACCTTAATCAGCTTCCTCTTCCTAGGAGCAGCTGGAGTTGAGTCGGCAAGAATTCTGTCGGTAGAAGGAGCAGGAGTGGTAGCATCGGCAGGGTCAATAGTTGCAACTTTAACTACTTTCTTTTCTTTCTTCTTCTTATTTGGAGCTTCTACTGGTGCAACCACGCCGGTAGCTGCTTTAACACCGATCATATTCCAATCAGTAAGCTTGAAATACTTAAGCTTTTTGAAACTGATGGCGCTAGCTGTAGGAGTGGCATCAAGAATTCTTCTATTATTCCTCAAGATTGCACTTATCAGCATGTAGTGGCAACCTTTCCCAGGATGAGCTATAGGTACCGCTTTCTCCCTATCTTCTTTCCATTTCTTTGCAGCAAGAGCGATGATTCGAAAGATGAAGGCACACCAATTAAATTCCAACTGAAGAACGATGGCAGCCATGGCTTCAAATTGCACATCAATAACGTGGCTGTGAGAGCCAGATCTGCAAATCAGGCATCTGTCAACAATCTCTGCAAGAGCATAAAATCTCCTCCTATAATGAATCTTCAAGTTGCTATTTCCGCTTTGCCTCTTGCTGGTTCCTCTCATAAGATCCCAAGCCTTGTCCAGAGTAGCATCATCATAAATCCCAGTTAAGCCTTTATTTCCGATGAGAGGGAAAACCTTTGAGATGGTCGAAGGAGTTAAAGAGACTGGAATGCCGACGATGGATGAGTTGACAGAGACGAAGATGGAGGAATCACCAGCGGCGGTTCTGATTATGGCGTTTGAGAAGAACTCTCTGACTTGATCCAAGAAGACAAAATTAATCCCAGTTGGAGTGATGAAAGAGTCCAAAAGAACCAATAAGAAGAGTCTTCAAGAAATTCCCATCAGCAGAGTCGTCGAAGAAGGCGGAGTCAACATAGCCTCCATAGATATCCTTTTTGTTGGTTGACATTATCTGCAAAAATCACTCAAGAAACTCACAAGTTAAAAACCCAGTTATAATTGAAAAGTAATTTGAAATAAGCACAATCGATAAAAGAACATTACCAGATTAGAAAGATTTGAAGTAGAAACGAATGAAGAGCAAGGTAATAAGAGAGATTGTAATGGGGGTTTAGAAGTGAGAGAGAGAGAGAAAAATATGAACGGATTTCAAATGTGACTATTTATATGTTATGGAGGAATAGAAAGAGTTTGCATGGGGAGAGAGATAATGAATAGCCTAACAGTTATGGGAGAATAAATCGGGGAACGTGCGCACACAAAGGAGTTAATGCGCAAACCATAAGGGTGAAATAGACGGTTAGGCTATAAAAGGGTAGGGGTAAATTAGGCAACATAAATAAATGGAAATGATGACAGTTACCTTGCTGATTTATTGCATTAAATGGGATAAATCATGACACGATTTTGGGGAACCGGCAGTACACACACGTGTCAGAGAGGAAGTGTGACCGATGTACACCTTTGATTTGATGTGGCTGACGTCATGTGTCAGAGAATCCTTATCCTTTCAAAAAGAAGATCTACCGATAGAAATTGTACTGACTTAAGATTTGAAATTTGAAAATCGGCAAGATGATTTGGTCGGCAAGATATGATGATCGGCATGTTGCTTTATGTCAGCAATATTTTATCGGCAAGATAATTTGGTCGATAAGATTTTCACACTTGCTGATGAGATCGGCAAGACTAGCACAATTGGCAGAGTTAGCACAGTTTTAACCATAGAAATCAATCATACCTAGTTCACCTCTTAGGAACTCAAATCTTTTCTGGTCTAAGGGCTTTATCAGTATGTCTGCTCTTTGGAAGTCGGTATGAACTTTGAGCAGCACAACATTCCCTTTTTCTACATGTTCCTTCAAGAAGTGATATTTGATGTCTATGTGCTTGGTTTTTGAATGCATGGCCGGATTGTTGGAAACTGAGATAGAAGATTGATTATCACAATAGATGGGACATGCTTGTGTTGGAATTGCATAGTCAACTAGCTTCTGCTTCATCCAAAGGATCTGTGAACAGCAACTGCCAGCGGCTATGTACTCAGCTTCGGTAGTAGAAGTGGAAATTGATGCTTGCTTTTTACATGACCAAGACACCAACCGATCACCAAGAAATTGGCATGTTCCACTTGTACTTTTCCTGGTTACCCTGCAAGCTGCAAAGTCTGCATCTGAATAACCTATAAGATTAAAAGATGAATCTCTAGCATACCATAATCCAAGGTTAGCAGATCCACAGAGATATTTAATAATACGTTTAACAGCTTGCAGATAGGATTCCCTAGGGTCAGCTTGAAACCTGGCACAAACACAAACAGCAAACATAATATCTGGTCTACTGGCTGTAAGATAGAGGAGTGAGCCGATCATACCTAGGTAGAGGGTCATATCTACTTTGTTACCAGACTCATCCTTATCTAAATGAATGTTAGTGCCCATAGGTGTGCTTTGAGAGTGAGCAGTGTCAGAACCAAACTTCTTGATAAGTTCCTTTGCGTGCTTGGTTTGACTGATAAATATTCCTTTGTTGGTTTGTTTGACTTGAAGTCCAAGGAAATATGTTAGTTCACCTATCATGCTCATCTAGAACTTTCTCTGCATTAGCTTCTCAAATCTCTTGCAAAGTGATTCATTAGTAGAACCAAAAAATAATATCATCGACATATATTTGAACAAACAATGAATAACCCTTGTGCTTGTCAACAAATAAAGTGGTATCGATTTTACCTCGAGTGAAACCTAAGCCATCATTAAGTAGGAACTTAGAAAGGGTTTCATACCATGCCCTTGGAGCTTGCTTTAAGACATAGAGAGCTTTCTTCAATCGATAGACATGATTAGGCTTCTTGGAGTCCTCAAAACCTGGTGGTTGTTCAACATACACAAGTTCTTGGGAGTTCTCCATTCAGAAAAGCGCTTTTCATGTCCATTTGATATAGCTTGAATTCTTTGAAAGCAGCATAGGCTAGAAAAAGCCTTATAGCCTCCAATCTTGCAACAGGAGCAAATGTCTCATCGTAGTCAATCCCTTCTTCTTGTCGATAGCCCTTTGCAACTAACCTTGCTTTATTCCTTATGATCTTCCCTGCTTCATCCAATTTGTTTCTAAACACCCACTTTGAACCAATCACTTGTTGAGATGATGGTCTTGGCACTAGTTCCCACACATTGCATCTTTCAAACTAATTTAGCTCCTCCTGCATAGCTTCCACCCAGCCAGGATCAGCAAGAGCTTCTTCAGTCTTCTTTGGTTCTATATTGGAAACCATAGCAGATGAGAAAAGACTCTCGGTGAATGCTCTACTAAGGTTTCTTGTCAATCTTGGTCCAAAGACATCACCAATCACATTTTCTAATGGATGATCACGAACTGTTCTAACTTCCCTTGCTACATCTTGTCTGACTGGATCTTGTTGTAAAGATTCGAGAGGAGGGTCAAGATCAGCAAGTGGAGTAGGAGAATTAGAGTTTTGGGTGAGAGGTGGATTAGATTGAGAGCTTGTTGGGAAGGGCCTTATTACAAAAATTGGTTGGGGGGTAGAAATGTTTGGAGAAGGATCAGCAGCATTAGTATCGGCAAATGGATTATGAAATTCATCGGTAGGACCTCGTTCTGCCGATGTAGGAAAGTACTGAGCTTCTGCTGATTCTTCTACTGATATAACTGGATCAGCAGCTGGAACTTGTCCTGCATGGTTAGTATTGCTGGATTCACCTGTCTCATGAGCACTAGATTCATTAGTACTATTTGGAGCCTTGTCAGACTCTAGCAAATCAAATTCATCAAAGGTTACATGAACAGATTCAAAAAATTTCAAAAGTTTCTTATTGAAAACTCGAAAGGCCTTACTGTGTTTAGCGTATCCAACAAAGATTCCTTTATCAGCTTTCTCATCAAATTTACCTCTGTACTCTTTCCCATTGTAGAGAACATAACATTTGCAGCCGAATATTTTGAAGAAACCAATATTAGGAATTTTGCCTCTCCAGAGTTCATAAGGAGTCTTGTTATGGAATATTTTGATGAGTGATATGTTCTGAGTGAAGCATGCGGTGTTGATGGCTTCAGCCCAAAAATATTTTGGCAGCCTAGCTTCAGCAATCATGGTCTTACCAGCTTCTATTAGAGTTCTGTTCTTTCTCTCAACTACACCATTTTGTTGTGGTGTGCCGGCAGCTGAGAAATTATGGTCTATACTATGATCATCACAGTACTGAGCGATACCATTGTTCTTGAATTCAGTGCCGTTGTCTGATCTCATACTGATGATATCACTCTCTTTCTGGGTCTGTAGTAGTCTGAATAACTTGGTACCAACAGCGTAAGTATCATCTTTGTTGATGAAGGTTTCTACCCAAGTATATCTTAAATAGTCATCTACTACCACCAGAGTGTATCTACTTCCCCCAATACTTGCAGTAGTTGTGGGGCCAAATAGATCCATGTGTAGCAGTTGGAGGCACTTAGATGTAGACATGCAGAGCTTGCTGTGGAAAGATGATTTATGTTGTTTTCCAAGCTGGCAGGCCTTGCATTTCTTTCCATGATCAGCAGACACTTGAGGCAGACCGGTAACTAGATTTGAACCGGCAAGCTTGGATAGATATTTGAAGTTCAAGTGACTGAGTCTCTTGTGCCATAGCCATGAGTTCTCACTGATGTTCTTAGCTACAAAACAAACATTAGTAACACCAGTAATAGTACTTAAGTCTACTGCATAAATGTTACCTTTCCTTTTGGCAGTGAGAAGTGTTTCATTGGAAGTAATGTCTTTCACATAGCAACTGGAAGTATTAAATACATATTTCATTCCTTTGTCACAGAATTGTGATATAGATAAAAGGTTGTGTTTCAAGACATTCACTAGAGAGACATTCTGTACAGTAACTGCACCTCTCTTGATGGTACCTACACCGATGATTTTTCCTTTGGCATTATCACTGAAAACCACTGGGGGACCTGATGCTTCAGAAATATCGGCAAAAAGACCAGCAAATCCTGTCATGTGCCTTGAGCAGCCACTATCTAGAATCCATAAATCCTTGCTTGCACCGGTTGAGGCCATAAAGCATTCCTGAAATAAAACAGTAAGCTTATGGTCCCCCTTATTCTTGGGTCCGAGGGTTAGTTCCTCTTTGGCAACCACATCTGGCCACCACTTGAGGATGTAACCTCAGTGGGTCCAGATAGGTGCTTCAAGAGGCATTCATGAGCTTTGTGACCATAATCATAACAATTAGAACATCTCACTTGACTGATAGGCTGTGAAGTCGGTAGAACATCATTCTGTTTAGTCAGTGCATCGGCAGAACTAGGGAATTGAGCAGGCACAAACTTAGTAGGTTTAAAGGTGATAGTGTTACCTTTCTTTCCATTCTGTTTACCTTTGGCAGTTACCTTTTTAGGTACTTGTCCATCGGCAGCAGAGGTGGTTAGACCGGCAGCACTTGATCTGCTGATGTATTCGCCAAGAATGCCATTATCGGCAGACTCAGTATCAGCCACCTTAACATATCTTTGTTTGTGCTTATCATTCCTTTTGTTATGGTTCTTAGGATACTTCATAGCCACAACACTGTATATTGGCTTAGCATCCTTATGCACTGAGTTAACAGGACTACATTCAACTTTCTCATCTTTTTTCTCGGTCGCACAAATTTCAATAGAGCTACTGCTGCTGGAATCAAATCCTGACCCAGATTGGTCCTTATATGACATTTGGGTCTGTAGGATTGTTTCAACAGTAACTCTAGATTTTGTGTAAGAATCAATAGTCCTTAAGAGATAATCGTTTCTTTTCACAAGATCTTCGATCTGAGCTATCAATACTGCTACTTGGCTTTTGAGATCCAGGTTTTCTTTCTTTAGAAGAACAAACTCAAGCTCATGTCTTTTGAGAACCTTAAGTTAAGACACAAGCAAGTCATTCTCTGCAGAAATTCTATTAAAATCAGCAGCCATCACTTTATGAACGCTACTCAGCTTCTCATGATCAATAAAAAGTTCATCCATTGTCTCTAGCATTTCAGCTTTAGATATTTTAGGAAAAGGATCATCTGAAATTTTGGTGGCAGAGGGAATAGGTTTGGGAGAGAAGTCAGGTAGAGAAGAGATGGGTTTAGACAAGATTTTGGCAATGCTTGGATGTTCAGTGAATGAGAATTTTTGGGTCATCGGTAGGGGTTTAGGTTTGATGGCAGTGAATTGTATAGAGTTACACTGACCATAGAGTGAGGTTCCCACTTGGTGAACTCTGTATCCATTTGGGTTCTCTGCTTTGACACTAATCTCTTTGAAGTGTGGTTGAGGTCTTCCAGTAGCTTCTTCTCTGACAGGAGTTCTTGGAGGAGATGGATCTCGGTAGACTGGAGTCGGCAAGGATGAAAGATCGGCATCATCTGAATCTAATGCAACGAAACTTACATCGGCATCTGCATCTTCATCGGCATCTTCGTCTGAATCGGTTTCACACCAAACTGGCAAGGCCTTTTATGTGCTTTCATCGGCAACAAAGCTTCGAGACTTAGGATATATCTTGGTAAAAGATTTCCTCACATACTCATATTTTGGTTGAGGACATTTGGAAGTAAAGTGACCAGGTTTTCTACAGTTGAAGCAGACAAGATCACCTTTGTTGTTCTTTCCGTCGGTAGCACTCGTTGAGGGTTTGTTGTAACTTGATGGTTTTTGAAATGATGGTGTGAATGGTTTTGGTTGCTTGTAGCTTCCTTTCTGCATCCTTTTGAAGTCTTTAAACCTTTTGTAGTTCCTAGCGAAGGCGGCAAATTCGTCTTCTTCCATAGGTTATTCTGAGGTAGTTTCAGGGGTTTTGGAACTGCAGAGTATTGGATGGGGATCTATAGGAGGGAATTTGTTTGAAGGGAAGGATATCTGTGACTGAGCTGATAGAGACAAGTTTTTGAAATTTTTATCGAGAACGTTAAGTTTTTGCAGTTCTCTCTCATACAGAAATAGACTAGACACAAGATTCTGAATAGAAGTCTTGTTCAAGTCTCTCACTTCTCTAACAGCGGTGACCTTGGTATGATACTCATTTCCCAAAAAACTTAGAAAACGAATATTCAGGTCTTTCATAGTATAAACCTTTCCTAATGAAGCACATAAATTACTTACCTCGCAGAATCTGTCGTAGGCACTCCTTAGTGATTCACCATCTTGTTTCTTAAAGGATTCAAACTCAGCAATGCAATCGTAGAGTCTGTTGTCCTTTACCTGCTCATCACCTTCAAAGTATGCAAGGAGCTTGTTCCAGCATTCTTGAGCCGTGGAGCACAAGTCGATGAGTTTATATTGCTTGTCGTCCAAACCACAAGAGATAATGTGGCATGCTTTTCCATCTAGAGCAGCTGAAAGTTTGTCGTCCTCAGTCCATTCCTCTCTTGGTTTCTCAACCAAAGTTTCTTCAATCTGAACATGGGTTTCTTGTTCAGTGTCACGGTCAGCATGTTGTGTCAGCAGAGTGGAGGGAATAGGTCTATAGGTGGTTGAGACTTTTAAAGGAATGATTGGACCACCTTCTATGACCTTCATCAACCGGTCATCGATTGAGTTCATATACTTTATCATACGGGATTTCCAGACACCAAACTCGTTGACATTCAACAACGAAATGGTAGTGATGTTGAATGACTGCATGATTTTTCCTGCCATGGTATCGGCAAACAAGCTGCAAAGCTTGGAATTTCTTTCAAAATTCCAAGCTCTGATACCAATTGTTAGGCCCAATTGGTAGGAAAATAGGCTAGAGGGGGAGGTGAATAGCTTTTTTAAAACTTTTAAAGAAAACACTTTAAAATGCAAAGTCACTTATCAGTTTGCAAACTATTATTAGTAAGCGCAGCGGAGAAGATATGACTAAAAACTCACACTTAAATCGGTAAAAAATGGTTTTCAGAGCTTAGTTTGATCACAAAGTTGTTTTCAAAAGTTTAATGCAGTTTCAAGAGATTGGTCAAAGGAAAATACAATGAATCAGTATGAACAGATAGATCAGCCGGTGAGAGATTTTCAACCGGCAAGAATAAAGTAGGTGACAAGGGACACAAAGATTTGGAGAGGTTCACAGTGTAAATACTGCTACGTCCTCTACCAAGTTTGGTCAGAACATGGATTTGGGTTAAGAGTACTATTAGATATTTCTAGTCTATTACAAGCATGGCTTTGCCGGTATACAAAGACTAAGTTCTAGAAATTTCTAATGGATCGTAAAACAAATACTGACCAAGTGTTTTTTAGCGGCAAGTTCAAATGAACTTATCTCACTCAGGTGGGTGTGTGAATGACTCAATCACAATATTCCTTATATAAGTCTAACTTGGGAATATTAACAAAGTGATGAGTTTGTGCACGAGTGTATGTCCCATTAATGTCTAATGATTATCTGGACGGAATGTTGAGCTTCAATGAATGCTTCAACAATCAACTCTCTTCAATGCACCAACCCTCTTCAATGCAGCAAGTCCTCTATTTATAAGAGGAGCAAATGTCTTGGCTTTTTGAAGAAGGATAATATTTGAATTTTCAGCTGGGTAGGTGAGGAGCATTTAATGCGGTATCTTTAGCATTAATGGCGAAGATTTGTTGTACTCGCATGCCGCTATGATCTGATGGGTAAAGACCCTTTTGTGTCAACCGGTTACCTGCAAAAAGCAAGTAGAGACAAAGTAGAGCTAAAAGTAGCTCTGTGTAAGGCGGCGCAGAAAAACATGTTGGAACAGTTTAACCACTTTAAAAAAAGACAGTACAAGAGGCAAATCGGTGAGTTAACTATAAAGTTAGAACGATGAAACCTGGGGATATTCAGTCAGAATATCTGAGTTGACTTTCAGTGAGCTCTGAGTTGTCCTTGCTGATGGTGAAGTAATCGGCAACTTGATGTTATGATGAGTAGTTGCATGATCGGCAACTTGAAGTTAATCTGCTGATTGGCTTTCTGATGTACTCTTGCTGGTTTGTCTTGTATGAAGAGGTTGGAATATACTTGTGCTAATATATTAGGAAACCTAAAGATGTCTAATAAAATTGGGGGATCCTAAGTGTTAAACATGATTGGGATTAAGCAATTCTAATACCTATGTCTATATTTGAACAACATTATTCATGAATCTAAGATCATCAACAAGTTAATCAAATTACATATTAATCAAATTAATATTCCAATTTAGATTACTTAGGATTATTAAGAATGTATAATTTTTGTTCTTGCTTTAGAATAATTCTTAGGCTCATGATCCAATCAAAGAAATTAATTTCATTCTCTTTTAACTTTGTTCTTTTAAAGAAGAGATCGCAGTAATAATACATAATAAAAGTTTAATTTAACATTCTACACAAATATGCAAATAAATATACACCTATATTTCATACCAATCATTTAAGAGATAATTATTGTATTTCATAAATACTCCCACTAAATTATATAACATTCATATACAACAATTGTATAATATAATTTATGTGGGCTAAGATCCAACTTTAATTTGATTTTAAGTCCGCTTTGGCGATACTGCTCAAAATTAAATTAATTAGGTAGATAACTCTTATCAATCACATCATATGTGACTCTTAAATATTTTATGAGATTTTAAGTAGACATCTTATGTCTAACATGTTTTAATATCATCTCGTGCCTTAGGCCCATAACCCTTATGATAGCCTAATTAAGTCAAACCATGATAGACACATAGGAACCACTCTTTCACTCATCTTGTTCATACAAGGATATAATCAATGCACCTATGCTTTGGCGTAACCCACACAAAACTACCCATGTAATCCCAAGTGTCTATCATGGATTGGCACATGACTTAAATTTTCAAGAAAGTTCTTTCATATAGCAACGCGCATAACAAAAGTATAATTAATCTAATTAATTAATAAATAGATACTATGTGAATATAATTATGAATTTGAGGTTTTCTTAAAGTCCTACTCTAGGTATAATACATATTGATTAATGAATTCTTTCATAGAGTCCAACTCTATTAAGAATACATTACTTCATAGAATCCAATTCCATGAACAATATGTATTCTACAATACATCTCCAAGTCTGAAAAACACGAATTCAGAAATCTACACTGCACGTGAACTGCACAAAAAATATGCACGAATCCGTGCATTGTACGCGAACTGCATGAAAATTTTGGACTGCACGTGTGATGCACGTATTCTGCACGAAAATTCTGGACGAAATTTTTGCACGAAAACGTGCCCGCGAACTGCACGAACGCAATTTATCAAATCTTGATCTTTTAAGGATTCAACTATTTATGTTAATCAAATTATCATAAACATCAAATCCTAAGAACAAACCATTGGTTCTTTAAGATCAAGAATCATCATTTCAATAATCCAATTAAAGAGATTGATGATCTGATAAATAGATTAATCATATTAATCATGCATCTTGAAAACCTTATTCATAATCATAGTATGTCATATATAATTGTTTCTCTAAACAATTCACATAAATCACTTTTTCTAAATTCACATCATGCTAGATCATATAATCAAATCATATATTTAACATGATAATATTAAAATAACCATACATGAATGGGGCTCTGATACCACTGTTGGGTTTTGAGGCACCATGGGCAGCGGAAACGGCAACAGAAAAATCAACAAAACCCTAGAGCTCATGGATCCATTCATGATTATTAAATTAATACAAGATGAATTTAGAATACTAACCGATGTTATGCGTTTAAAATTTCGGATCTTCAAATCTTCAAGTCTTCAAGCTTTTAGATTTGATCTCCTCGTTCTTCGCGTTCTTAGGATCACGATCACAGGAACACGAACTTGAGATACTAAATCTAGCACCCTCTATGTGTATCCACACGCAAACGAATATCTAGAACAATTCTAGATCCAGACAGCTAGATCAAATCATTAGAAAACACACTTTTCTAATCTTTAAAGGCTAAATGAATTTTGGTGTTCTTGAGCTTTTGATTCTCAATCTAGGCTCAAGAATATGTTTCTCAAACATATGTATTACCCATGAATAATGGCTGGTGAAAGAGGATTATTTATACTAAAAAATCCTTAACCCTTAAGGACCCTTGAGACCTAATCCCGTCACTCTAATTATTCTGCTATAAATCTGGCCCAGACACTCTCGCACGGTCGTGCTCACAAATCGGCATGGTCGTGCTCACAAACTGGCACAGCCGTGTGTAAGTACCCCAATCTGAAATCGACCAACTTAGAGGAACTCTTAGCACTATTCAGGGATAAACTGATAGGCTGGGACCTCACTAGGATAAACTGAAAATTCTAGGACTACTCTGGAATTAAAATTGGAAAAATCCAGAAGCTCGCCAGGCTGAGCCGTACGGATGGTTTGGGTACTAGAGGGGCCAATCCGTACGGATGGTTTGGGCACCCTCAGTCCCTATAAATTAGACCCCTGGCTGATCATTTGAAGGGGGAGAAAATAGATTTGTGAGAGTATACTCTGCCGAGTTGAGAGCAGATTAGGATCCACAAACACTTAGTAGAGTGAAAGAGAGAAAGAAGATAGGTTTAGAACCAAAATTGGTGAGGCCTCCTTCTCCCCATCTTCTCTTCATCTCATTCTTCATTTTACCTTTGTTCATATTACATTATGTCTTTTCTATTCTTGCAAATATAATGAATGGAGCCAAGCCTTGGCTTGAATCATGGTGCCCTTCATGTTTTATGCATGAATGTGAGTTACAAACCAAGATGATCAAGGCTTGTTATTATTTCATGTCATTTACTTACAAGTCTTTACTTTAATGTCATTTACTTACAAGTCTTTACTTTTATGTCATTTATTTACAAGTCTTTACTTTTATGTTGTTTGATTTTGTGAGGATGATCAAGTTTTGATGGTAAAGTCCTAATCTTTACCATTTAAACTTGATCAAGCCACAATAATGTCCCTTTGATGGTAAAAGTTCAATCTTTATTCATCAAAGGTTGATTTCTTGCTTCCCCAAGGTTTTTCCTTGGAAGAATCATCCATTTGGATGTTAAAGTTCCAACCTTTAACCATCCAAATGGTGATTTTGGCTCAAATACCATATTCATTACCTTTTTTAAACTTTCCCCAATGATTGCCTTGATCACACTCAAAACCTTATGTTTTTGTGTCTAATTAGTGATCAAAAGCATAGGGATGACCCAAATCAAAGTTTTATGTGAACAAACAAACTGGAATAATGAGAAAACAGTCCAGTGCTCTGTTTCTGCCTGGAACTGGACTGATTTCCTGGCAATCTGTAAAATCCTAGGGACGGCCTCCATATCCGTACGGCTAGTTTGGCCAGAGGGGCAATTTTCAGTCTTTTCCCCCTTCCTGATGAAATGTTTACAAAATAACCCTTTTGGTTAAGTTTCCAACGGATTTTGTTAAGGGTCAGCCTCTCCCTCTTTCAAACACACACACACACACACACACACATGCACAATTTCTAACAAACTTAGGGAGACTCGGTGTTTCGAGGCATTTTGGGTGAACTATCGGTTGAGTTCTTCCCAAAGTGTAACCTGACCTCCGAACTCGCAATCTCAAACCTTTTTTCGTTAAGTTTGGGTTTATAATTAAACTAACGTGGTGTCTCCGTTATCTTTTGGAATTACACCGTGTTTGATTCTCGAGGGGAAACCTTTCCATTTTTTCCCGCGGGTATCTCACACCGTGCCCGCCAGAAATTCAGTCTTTTTGCCTTTTTAACAATTCGTTCTTTTGTGTGTGACCCCATAGGATTATATCAAGTTGGCAATGAGTCCAAACACATTTGTTCTCATAAATCATGAGCGGACCCTAGCAGGCCATCATGATTACCCAATTAATATAACTTAACGAAGTTCATTTATCCTCATAGAATATATCACAATCCTTTTGTCACGCGATATCATATTGAACTTAAGACACGGTCTAAGTCAACTTAAGTGTCCAATGATTTCTCGACCTCGAGTAGATTGATATGAGTAAATGACATTGAACACATCAATTCATTTGGGTATGGCCATGCACTATTATCAATCTTACTCTCGAGTGGCCAAGCAGATATCTCTTTTGAGACAAGAGGGACAACATCCCATCTTGATTTATCATTTTTTCCTACAAGAATACGATTGTGCCAATCGTAGTCTTTATAACTACCTGGTTATGGGTAGCGTTTGAGTACGTTAAACACAACGTTCATCATGTGGAAGACGATGATAATCTCAGGTCTAAGGATTCCAATGATATAACTATATGAGATTTAATTATGACATTTGACCATGACATAAATCTCATAGTGGGTCAAGTCCAGTACTTGTTCACCAACAAGTACCCATAAGTTTAATTTGTATCACATACACATGATCATCAATTAAACTTATACTAGTTCTTCATAAGTACTAGGGACGGGGATTATTATAATAAACATGCAAAATATGTAACAATTCAAGTTGTTATCTCTATAACAAATGAGAACATGATGTAACATAAGGCCTTTCTCAAGGGCCTAGGGCATAATCTCCAACAAAGAGATATGTCCAAAGTGACCTCATTGCTTTCAAGTAAACATATATTTCTCGTGCCATTCAGAAACGGATAAGAATCTCATTCTTAACTCAATTTCATGTTTAGAAGATGTCAAATCCATGTATGAACCCATCAATTTCATGTAGAATTTGAACTTTGCCCCTTTTCTCCATTACTAAGGCTTATGCAAATGCATGCTAGATTTTGTGAAATTTTTGGAATTGAATGGTTATTTTATGCAATATGTGATTTCCTAAATGTTTTAGGATTGTAGGTGAGTTTATTTGAATAATCAAAGTATGTATACCAAGTCTTTGATGAAAAACATAAACGAAGGTTTTTTGCTCTTTTCTTGATTTTTTCTTGGTGAATGCTTTCTAATACACTAGTATCAGTAAATGAAATGCAATTCTATGCTATCATACTTATTTGATGTCTATCTACAAGATTTGGGTAATGTATGCCTAAAGTGACGCTTTTGATCTTCTTCTGGCTTGATGTTGATTTCCGTTGTCTTTGATTTTCAGTCGTATAAAGTACTAACTATTTGTCGTATGAGCATTCTTGGAGTGTCCATAGCGTGGGAAAATCTTGCCCATCCGATCAAGGAAAACTGAAGAAGTTAAAGCTCATGTTGTTCTTTCTTGGAGTCCTGAGCAAAGGCGAGCTCCTAATGACATGCATGCCAATAGGGAGAGATGGTGGGACACCACCTACACTATGAACTTGCCTTTTAAAGAAGTGGCGATAACCCCAATGGACTTCTACGCCATCACGGGTTCGGATTTAACTGACAACCCTTTAGATCTGGACCATTCCTTCATACCCTGTGTCGAAGACATGATCCAGCTCATCGGATTTTCTATAGCTTTAAAAGGAAAGGGTGTTCAGTTGACGCCTCGAAGAAAGGTTTGCAGGCCTACATGACAAGTCTCGATCTGAGCCAATGTCGCCAAGGCTACCCGAGGTTTCTTGTGATTGGCTTTGTCCGAGACTCTCTTTGAAAACCACGGGTCATTACACTCGTTTCTTTGCTAGGCATTTTGAGAGATTTTGACAAGGTGAAGAACCTTGATTGAGCCGGCACTAGCTTGGCTGGGTGTTATGACTAGCTTGGCTGGGTGTTATGATGACATGGATGAGAAATCTTAAAACACCAAAGAGTACATTTTGGGATATAGCATAGCATGGGAGGTATGTCACTTTCTTTCTGTTTCATTTTCTATATGCTTATTTCTATTTGTATACGTTAACTTATCCGTCTAACATTCGTTCTTCGTTTCTTTTCAGATGTGGGGATATGCGATGTTTTGGATCTTCAACTTTGAGCTCACAAATGGGAAGGCTAGGATTCCCGATAGTCGATGGTGGTTCTATAACAACCGAAAGAACAACGATGATGGGGAGGAAGACGACATCAGCATGTTTTAAATAATTTTGATTTCACAAATGATGTGGCGGATATTCTACCATTTATTTCCTTTTGTTTTCTTATGTAATATGCATTAAATTGATGTACTTAGACTAGTTTTGATGTGATTGAGGCAAAAATTTTATTGTTTGGGTTTTATTGTACTCCGGGGGCATTTTTGTATGAGCTTCAAAGTGAAGTCCCGAGGGTCAAGAATAGTCAAAGATGAGGTCAAGTCAAGTCAACGAGGCGGATTGGAGAGCGAGTCAACATTGGAAGTGAATAATAAAAGAAGAAAAGCTGGAGGGCAGAATTTTGCCCGTGCACAAGTCGTGCCAGGCGTGGTTCCAACAGCGTATTTCTTTTTGGCATAATTCCATTAGGCCCCATCCCTGAGATCTTTTCTCCATAAAAGCCCAGCTGAGATATATAATTCCACCTACAACCAAATGCCCAGATCAAAATGCCATAAAAACCCAAAAGCCCACCCTCCGACCCACCCGCTGACAAGCCCGACTCCACAGCCCACCCACCCAAGCCCGACTCCACCGCTCGCCCACCTGTATAATTAAAACAAAAAAAGGAGCTCCCAAGTTTTGAACCTTAGACCTAATGTCTAATAACTAACACCCACACCACTAAGCCATTGAACCATGTGTTCATAAATTTGCAATATCTAATATTAGTATCTTTTTGAACGAAATCAATGACAGTATTTAAGATAAAACAATCAATTAATGAAATTCTAAAATATTCACAAAACTCAAATTTTGTTTAAAAAAATTTTAAATAACATGTTTTAAAAAATATAACAAATCGCAATCTTTTATTTATAAATATGAAAGACTTACAAATAAATTAAATTGTAATTATATAATCTTGTATTTGATAAACTTATTTTACTATTATTAAATTTTTATTATTATACCTTTATACCTAAGTATACGAGCATATTAGTTAATAAAATATAAGGCATTTTAATGATTTTTTTAAGAAAACATGAAAATATGTTAATAACATGTAAGACTTTTTATACGAGTAATTTTTGTCTTATACCTAAATATGTAGACTACTTAATAAAATATGGGATTGTTTTTATAATTTTTTTAAATGTGAACAATTATGAAAAATAAAATTCCTATACTTCAACTAGTCTTACACCTAATATAAGAGCGGAAAGGGTAATAACATGTTATTTTTATTTATGATTTTTATTTTCTAAGATATGTGAAAATTAAGAAAAAATAACTCTTATAACTTAGGTATAAGAGTAAATCTAGTCTTATACCATGAGAATGAGAGCAGAACGGTAATAATATATGAGATTTTCTTGTGATTTTTATTTTTATGAAACTTTGAAAAATATGGAAAAAAAATCAAGGAAAAAAACTCTTATATTTTAGATATAATAGTAATTTTACAAGGTCTCATATCAGATTTATGAGGGTCTATTTACAAGGTCTCATAGCAGACTCATGAGTCTCTCAAATGTCTCATAAGTGCATTTTTTTAGGTCTTTTAATTTGTATCAAAGTCTTGTAAATTCTTATGAGACATGTAAATAAGTCTCATATAAGACTTATGAGGGTCTATTTACAAGGTCTCATAGCAGACACATGAGTCGCTCAAAGGTCTCATAAGTGCATTTTTTAGGTCTTTTAAATTGTATCAAAGTCTTGTAAATTCTTATGAGACATGTAAATAAGTCTCATATCAGACTTACGAGGGTCTATTTACAAGGTCTCATAGCGGACTCATGAGTCTCTCAAAGGTCTCATAAGTGCATTTTTTAAGTCTTTTAATTGGTATCAAAGTCTTGTAAATTCTTATAAGACATGTAAATAAGTCTCATATCAGACTTATGAGGGTCTATTTACAAGGTCTCATAGCAGACTCATGAGTCTTTAAAAGGTCTCATAAGTGCATTTTTTAAGTCTTATAATTTGTATCAAATTCTTGTAAATTTTTATGAGACATGTAAATTGTCTCATATCAGACTCATGAGTCTATATACAAAGGTCTCATATCAGACTCATGAGTCTATCTACAAAAGTCTCATATCAGACTCATGAGTCTCTTAAAGGTCTCATAAGTGCATTTTTTAGGTCTTATAAATTATCATGAGACATGTAAATTGTCTCATATCACACTCATGAGAGCCATTTACAAAGGTCTCGTATCAGACTCATGAGTTCCTTAAAGGTCTCATAAGTGCATTTTTTTTTAGGTTTTATAATTTGTATCAAAGTCTTGTAAATTCTCAAGAGACATCAGGGTAAATATGAGACTTTTTAAAGTTTTTTTGCAAAAAAAAAGAAAAAAAAAGAAAAAAAAAGAAAGAGAAATTGTGAAAAAATACACTTATAGTTCAATTTAGTTTTTAGGTCTATCATATTTTTTTCAATAAAATATTTAGTTATATCTTTTAAAAATTGTTTTAATTTATCTAATTATTATAGTTTAATTTATTTTGATTTTCTATTTATTTTTTCTAATAAATATTTAGATACTTTATATTTTTTAAATAATATTTTTGGATTTTCTATTTATTTTTTATACAAAAAGTTAGTGTCTTAGAGAATAATCAAGAATTTTATTAATCAGTAGAGAATCTGTTTGTATTTTTCAATTTAGATTTGGCTGGCTAGTAGTAATATTATACATTCAAAGCTAATAACAAAAAGTTGGTTAGTTTAGTGGTTTAGGGAGAAGATTCAATAGAATTGCCCCAGGTTCGACTCCTGCTAGTGGCATTTTACATTTTTAGCATTCAAAATGGGAGGGGTGGGCAGCGGGTCGGGGCGGAGTCGGGCTGGCTGTGGGTACCGGACCGGTTATGAGCTGGGCTTAGGTTGGAGCTGTTCTTTCAAGCATGTGGGGTTAATTGGAATTTTGATTTGGTCTTGGGTTCTTATGGGTTTATGATCTAAACCAGGGGGCCTAGGGTCCAAACCCCTTTCTTTTTCAAAGGGTGACAGGATTTTTAATTATTATCCTATTTTTACTTATTGTTTTTCCTATTGAGACTTGTATTATCATAGGGTATTTAAACCCTTTTTGAACATTTAATTAGGTATCACGTTCTTTTCTTTCTCTGGAGCTTTGGAGCTTTGAGCATGTGTATGGAGAACTAAACTCCATTGCTTTGGGTTTGAGATCTTGAACTTATTTTGATTCAATTGAGGTAATTCTTACTCTATATTTAATTGTTGTTCATAGTTTTACTTGTATTGATTTTAGAATATATTCAGGGTTTGTGGATTTGGCCAATTCACTAGTTCTTGTTATAGATCTTTGCTAGAAATTCTTGTTCTGTGCCAGAATTAGTGTTTTCACCGTAGCACCTTCTTGAATTGTGTATATGCCATAGAAATTAGCGAAGTAAGTAAAACTAGACGATTATCTATTAATTTAGAATGCGTTCTTGATCTTAGTATCTTAAAACATCATCAATTAATAATTAGACTTTTTTCTGTGCCAGTTTAAGTTTAATATTGATTAGGGTTTATAGTGAGTGTGCCATTGCTATTAACTAAATTGAAAGAAGAGACATAAACTGAAACAATCTCGTGATCAAGTGAATAAGATTAACGGAGAAAAGAATTATCAGTGATATTTAATTAGAAGACGGGAATAGAAATCAAATCTGATGTGCTTTTACATCATTATCTTTAATCACTTAGTTTATTTCTGGTCTTTAGGAATTAATACAATCACAATTCACCCACAATCTAGTCAAGTGACTAGTACGCAAATAATCTATGTTCTTCGTGTATCGATCCTGAACTTACCCTAATTACATTATTAGTGGTCGAGTTTTGATCTAATTTAGTAGGTGTGCGACTAAGCCTACCAGCAGACAAGGGTCTTTACCGTTAGACCGACTTAGAAACCCAACTTGAGCATGCATCGAATGTAACTGAGAGGCGGGCACTGGGTGGTGGATACTTCTTCTTGGGAGAGAGAGAGAGAGAATCCACAACATCGACGAGGTTGCTCTAATTTAATAGTCCTGAAGGATCCTCCTCGTAACATGCTTACAACTATTAACATCAAAGGGGACGAGCATGACAGTTTCATATTGGAAGACGCGGTGAAGGACTACATATTAAGGAGTGTTAATTATCAAGAGTTCTTGCCACGTCTTATGGGTCCACTTATTGTTGTGCAACTTCCATCACGCTCTGTTTCGATTTCATCTATCTTGTCTTCCTCGTCACAGCCGGCCTGTGGTCACATTCCCTTTGTGCCATTTTGGGCCCTCCGAGCTATACATATACTCCTTCTACTCCACTTTAATCTACAAAGTCAAAGAAAGAATCATTTTCATATGAGAAAATCTTTTTTCTGAAAAATGATATATACATGTTTTTGTTTGTTTGGTAAATGTAAGGAAAATATGTTTTCTGAAAAATATTTCCATATGAGAAAACTTTTGACGGGGAAGGAAGGGGTAAAGTGTAGGTTCGACGTGTGGGGGTTAGGGGCAGGGGGAGGGTGGGGTGGGTGTGGGTTTGGTGGGGAGATAGGATAGGGGCGGGGGCGAGGGAGGTGTTAAAAATAGTTTTAATATGAGTGAAAAAGTTTTTTTTTTTGGGTGGGTGGGTGGGTGGTAGGGTGGTGGGGTGGGGTGGGGGAGCGGGGGTGAGAGAGCGGGTGTGGGGGAGTTGTTAAAAGTAATTTTAATAAGAGTAAAAAAAAATTGAAATGGGGTGTGGGGGGGTGGGTTAGGGGGAGAGGCGGGGGCGGGTGTTGGAGGAGGTGTTAAAAGATAATTTTAATATGCGTGGTTTTTTTTTTTTTATTTTCTTTAATTGTTTTTTGGGAGGGGGGAGGGTGGGTTGGGTGGAGGTGGGGGGAGGGGGATGGAAGGTAAGGTTGGAGGGTGGGGGTTAGGTTGAAGGTAGAGGTGGAGTGTGTAGCGTCGGGTTGTATGGGGAGTTGGGGATGTGTGAGTAACATAGTTAACATTTTTCGAAAAATTACTTATGGAGGAGAAATCCGTAAGTCATTTTACTTAAAAAAGTAGAAAAACTATTTGCTTGTGCTTAACAAACACCGGAAAATGGGGAAAATATTTTCTATAAAATGTTTTCCTCCAAACAAAGGGAGCCTTAGTGTTACTATCTAAGCATGATTTACATTGTGTGTGCCCTTTCTATCACTTTAAGTTTTAGAAGAGTTGATTAGTTAACAATTAGTCGATTTATATGCATCGTTGTAGCTTTCGTGGCATAATGGATTAATAGAAAAATAGGGCAATTTGCAATTTGGTTCCTGACATTTACAAACTTTTGCAATGTTCCTCCCAACAGTTTTTTTCGCCAATTGGTTCCCAACATTTACATTTTTTTGCAATGTGGCTATAAAAGTAACTGGGCGTTAGTTTTCTAACAGATTTTATGTCATGTGACTAGCACATGACGTTTTAAGATATTCTTAAAGCTACACATTCGATTAATATGATCCTTCTTTAAATTGAAGCTAATATTTAAATCTACAACATATATTTTTTTTTGGAAATTTATTGGGTAGTTGAATTATTTTTACATTTAATATTAATTTTAAATATTAAAAAATAGAAAACACGTAAAATATAATCTAAAAAAAGATATTAGCCCAAATATGTTCCATATGAAGTAAATTCTATATGTAGATTATCAGTTCGTAAAAATGTTTGATAGAAAAAAAAGAGAGAAGAAGAGGATGATGAATCGAGGGAAGAGGTATGTGGAATGAGTGTTGCGGGAAAGTGGCAGAGGGGTGGAGAAAAATAAACTTTAGGAAAGATACATATAGAAATTACTTCATATGAAACATACTTAGGGCTAATATCTTTTTTTAGATTATATTTCATGTGTTTTTTTTAATATTTAAAATTAAGATTAAATGTAAAAATAATTTAGGTACCCAACAAATTTCCAAAAATAAATTATGTCGTAGATTTAAATATTAGTTTCAATATAAAAAAAGAATCATATCAATCGGATATGTGTAGCTTTACGAATATTTTAAAACGTCCTTTAAAACGTCATGTGCTAGTCACATGACATAAATTTGTTAGAAAACTAACGCCCAGTTACTTTTATAGCCACATTGCAAAAAAATATAAATGTTGGGAACCAATTGGAGAAAAAAAACTGTTGGGAGTAACATTGCAAAAGTTTGTAAATGTCAGGAACCAAATTGCAAATTGCCCTAGAAAAATATAATACCCTTGGCATCATTTGTATAACAAACTAGTACTTCTACCCGTGCCAATGGCACGGTCACAGTACATATTTTGTTACAGTATGGTTGAGATTATTAAAGCATAAGCGAAGTCAGTGTTCTAAAAATCGATCGCATAGGCGCTAGGCGCTCATGAAACGATTCGGTCCTCGCTTAGGATATTATAACTATGTCTGAATTCTCGGCCCGCCTAAATCCCGTCTAGGCCCCACCTAGGCGCTAGACCCAGCTGCGACGCCTAACGACCGCTTAGCGCTTTTTAGAACCTTGGCCGAAGTGTAAAGGTGAAGTGAAAAAGAAAATCGATATTCACAGGACATTTAGTTTAGATATACCAAATGACTTAGCTAGACAGTTTTCCTTGACTTAAAGCAATCCTTAGTATATTCCTAGAGCATAAGCAAGTGAGTTCCAGACCTTCCACACATGCGCAAGAACACGCACACATACAAAAGAAAGCTAACTTCTTGCTCACCTAAAGGAATTGTCAAACTTACTATTACTCCCTCCGTTTCAAATGAATGTCGATTTTGTAACTTTCAAGTTCAACACTAAAACTTAAACAACAATATGTGAAACGAAGTCTTATATTTTAGCAAAAATAAGCAATGGACACACACTCAAATTGGTTAATCATTGCCTTGAACTTAGTTAATGATAATTACTCCATCCGTCCCAAAATTAATGACAAAAAATTTCAAATTTACTCTTGATCATACCAGTCAATACTTTAGGCGATCAAGGCCTTGTACAGCTTCTTCAACCCATAAGAACACCTGCTACCTGTTTTCTCATCTTTCTACCATCTCTCCTTTGTGATCCCCTATTTCGCTCACGGAATTGGAACTTTAAATTTGACCATATCATAAGTAAAGCTCGAAATAGAGAACATATAAGTAAAGCTCAAAATAGAGAAGGAATCATACCCACTTGCAACTCAAATAATTAGAGATATAGAAAGAGCGAGACAAAATATGAAGCGGTACCCAATGAATCCAACTTCTCATACAAAAAAGAAAGAATGCACATAACATAAGGCATAAATAGGCCATCATCTTCAAATGTTGGAAGTTTTCCTAATCTTCCTCTCCCTCTCCCTCTTTCTTCTCACTAAGCACTTGAAATCCATACCCCAACCCAATCGCAGTACACACTCAAAGTTCACCTAATCATTCCCACAAAAAGAAAAAGATCAAAAATCATCGAAAAATCATTTTTTTTAATTCCAAAACTAAAATAAAAAATGAACCAATATATGTAAATGCATAATCAAAATCAAATCGTTAAAAAATTTGCAATGTTGTTTCAAAACAATCCAAGAAAAAAAAATCATTGCACTAAACTAACAACAAACTGTCCCTTGCAGTACTTAGAAGAACCCATCTCTCCCATTAGTTCTTGCAGCACGCGGATCAAATTGACTCATAATGTTTGCATGGTAATACATGCCAATTCCATTTAAAAAACTGTACATCCCATGCGGCATTCTTTTACACAAACCACAGCAAAAAATAATACGCTCTTTGATATCTATTTTGCTGTGAAATTACTAAATTCATATTTGTAATGTGTACATATGTTGGAAAAAATAATAACTCTATTGGCTGACACATTCATCTAAAACAATGTAGAACATAGAATCTGGGGACACACACAATATCCTCTCCTGTGAAGTGTACATAGCTGCGTTTTGTAAGCTTCCTCTCTACCATTTTTCTTTTATATAATATGGAGGCAATCAATAGAGTTATCAACTGTAAGCAGTGACCGCCGGATAACTGGAACTCCTTGTTCATCGCCGGGAGTGATCAATCATAGCAGTAACCTTACAGACGAGGATGGAAGGGCAAATTGGAGATCATACTGCAGTGCACGCCCATATTGAAGGCCCCTTCACTCCTCCATTCTTGCACCACCAGTGGCCGGACTGAAGGTGAGGGAGAGAGAGGGAGTTGGGGAATTGGATTTTTCGGGTCAGGGATGGGGTTGGCCACAGCTCAACTGCTAGCCATCAAGTTTTTATGTCATTTAAAACCCCCACCGGAGGCTCTTCTATCTATGTTCGTTCATGCGCTCTCATGATGAGCAAAAGAGTGGGATATGAGAGTCTTCAATAGGCAGTTATGGTAAATGAAGATTGAATTTAAGTGTCTCATTGATAAGTCTCAAATTT